>VMDO01021573.1:0-35164 GCA_007922755.1 Pedetes capensis | reverse complement strand
GAATAACTTCATGTATGATACCATCTAAAAAAATAAAAATACCTTAATAAGGTTAACTCAAACTAAAAATCTTCAGCCAAGTAAATAATCCATAGGGTAAAAATATTCAGAGAATATCAAGTACATACACACCATGGTATATTATTTAGTACTAAAAAGAAAGAAATTTTATCATCTGCTACAATGTGGATGTATCTTGAGGACATCATACAATGTAAAATTAGACATTTACAAGGTAAAGTTTTGATTATTTCAGTTATATGAGGCATCTAAAGTACTAACATTTTTCAAAGCCCAAAATAGAAAGATAGTTACCTGAGGAGAGGAACATGGGGATTGGCTGTTTAATAAATATAAAATTTCAGTGACAGAAGATGAAAAGTTCTAGAGAGCTGCTGTATAACATTGCGCTGATTTTAATACTGTATTATTCACTTAAAAGTTTGTTAAGAGTGTATGTCATGTTATAAGTTATTTTAGCTCTAATGGAATTAAAAGAGAATCAGTTTGAAAACTAAACAGATCAGTAATCATAATATTTTCTGTTTTCTTGACAAACAGTAAGTAATCAGCAAGGAAGACTAATCACTACTGGTTACTGACATCTATGAAAATTAATGGCCAACTAGAAGTGGTGAAAGATGCTTTTCCTAAAAATCATAGTAGTTCTCTCCTTGTTCGCCAAACTTTTAACTTAATTGTTTGAAAATGACAGTGTTGATATTTTTAGTGAAAATCTATTTGTTTAAAAATAACACAGCTGCTGGTCATATGGCAATTATTTCACCAGGAAGAATAAAGAAAACCTCTTAAGATCAAATTCAACCTGATCAAAATGCCTTCTGGAAACAACCAGTTAAGGAAAACATCTTTTTGTTTTGTTTTGTTTTTGATGAGTAAAGTCTGATATAATTTATCTATATTTGTTCTATAAAAGTTCAAATTCCAAGAATATTCACACTCACAATTCATTTATCTACAAAGAGATGTGAAACTGGACTTAAAGCACACTAAATATGTTGGGCTTCCCAGGGGGATAGAGAGAACCCCAAACATGGCTGGTCCCAGGAGCCCATCTAGCCTACTTGGAGGACCAACCTCTTTCCTCCAAGGCGAGTGACCCTTACCCTACAACCGGGTCACTTGCTCCCATTGAATCTTATGGGGAAAGGTGGCAACTGGTCACCATTGCCCTACATCCAGGTACTTCACTGTTCCCTCCTCTTTTTAAATAGACCAAGGTGGCACCTGGGGTATGGTAGCATCTAAAACCTCCCTGGTGCCTATTTGTCTCTTCTGATCCAACTCTGTTCCCCTGATTGGCTGGCCATCAAGCTATATAAACTTTGGAGCTCAGAGTTCAACAGCTTTTTCTGAACACCAAGAGAAGCTCACTGGGTCCTTGTGGTTCCTTAAGAACCCAAGGCCTATTTAATAGCCTGCCTAGCCCAGCCTTCAGCCTTCCTCCAACCTACTTTCATCCTACTTCAACCAGCCTGCCACCTCTATCTGACCCCGACCACTACAACACTGGATATCCTACACAGTCCGACAGCTTCCACAGGCAAGACTCCTAGAGGCAAGTGCAGGGCCTCTGAAGTGGCAAAGCCTGCAACCTGGAAGAGCAGTGACACCCAGAGTCTCTGCCCCAGTCCCTTTTCCTTTCCTTTGTGAATAAACCCTTGTCCATTTATCCTGTGCATTACACTAAGCTCTGTTCTCTGGCTACACCCTCACCACCAGGTGTGCTGTCAGGGCACCCCTCTCACTTCCATCCACAACACAGAGAGAAAGAGAGAGAAATCCCAGAAAGAACCCAACATAAATATACCTAGCCTGCAGCTGTACCACTGTGGCATCAAATCCCATCAGATCGCAGAGGCTAAGCAGAGTAGGGCCTGATTAGTACTTAGATGGGAGACCGCCAAGGAACAACAGGTGCTATAAGCTTTGGAGAAGGACCCAGCATCCCACTCCCAAAAAACAATCAGCCCTTGAAAGCCCTATGAATAACAGAGAAGCACTGGCAACACTGTTTCATCTGTTATATGTAGGTCACTATGAGTTAGACACCAACTCAATGGCACTTAACATCATCAACAACAACAACAACCAACATGGGGTGGGGGGTGGGGGGTGAACACTTGCATAATTGCAACTACTGTCTGAAGATCTATGCATAATCTCTTACCACACATAAATTGGCATGGAGGTAGGGGTTGTATTCAAAATATCTAGTGACTACTATGGCAGAGGCACTGACAATTAAAAGAGACATCAGTCACATAAAGCTTAGTGCGTGAAGAGCAGCTAAACACCACTCTGCCCACAGGAGAGAGAAAGGAAGGGTATTACTGGCCTTTCAGGTAAAAAACCTTCGAGTAGACCCATGAGGATATAGTTGAAGATTATAGAAATTCCTTTTCTTTCTTTGTTACAAAAAATAACCATAGCCCTTCCTTGATATATTTGACTTAACCACAGTATATTAACATGTTTTATGTACTCTAATCCGTTGTATTTTGGCTTTTTCCAAGGATAATTTCTTGCTCTTCCTAGCGTATCCAGCAAGGACCACTGTTCTGAAATTTATACAATCAATTGGAAGAGCGAAAGTAACCCCATCAGGAAGGACCTTTGGTTAAGTGCTCACTCTACATCAGACCTGGGTTAGATGATTCACATGGTGATCACTAAGTTCTACAAATCCCAGAAAATAAATATGAGTAGCCCTGTTTCACTGGTGATGAAACTGAGGTTTCAAGAAGCTTTTTCATGTGAGGTAGGCCCCACTGTAAGACAGGGATTTAAACCGGTGTATATCTGTTCCCAGGCTTTTGCAAATTGGTTTCATTTGGTCAGGGTGAATTAAATCCTGTTATCTCACCCTGACCTTCATGAAATCTAATTTCAGCCCATTTCTACTATCAAGGGGAATTACTCCAAGGTTGTCATTTAGCATAAGTAAAGGATGGAAATTTTAGGAGGTAAAAAGTATCTTTGTTTCCAAATTGATTTACATTTCAAAGTTTTTTGGAGAAGGCTGGAATAAAGAGTTCAGTTTCTGGAAACTTATTTAAATCAACTTTCACATTCTTTGGGGCAGTGAACCACAATATTCTAAGGAGAACTCATAAGCATCTCAAGCTGGCACTAGATTCACTCACTTGAGTGTAGCTAAACATGGCACCCATTATTAACCCATGACCTCATCACCAGAATCTTGATGGCAAACACTTTCTTATTTGAAGTCAGTCATTCATCCTGTTTTTTTGTTTTCCTTGCCTGAAGACTTAAAAAGTTTAAATCTACTGAATTTATTCTGTGGACAATGTGCCAGATACAGATGTTTTGCATATGATCCTTTTGAAGTCACATTTCTTAGAACAAGCCTTTTACCTTGAATAACATATTAAAGAGCAAAAAGTGAATAAATAGTTTCCAAAATAAAGTCTACAAGAAAGTGGCTGTCTATGATAGCAAAAAAGTACTCTTTGAACCCAAAAATCCAAGACAGTGATAGTAGCCTGGCCACTATTTAGATGTCATTTAATATCTATGTGATTCAATTTCCACAAAATGATTATTTACACAGAGACTATATATACATAAATATATATTCATTATTTATATAAATAAAGTATAAAGAGACTATATATATATATATATATATAAAATCTATATATAATCTATATGCTTTGAAGTGTGTGAGTTCTACCACAGCATTCTAGGCAATTTTACCTTGCAGTTTTACTGGGAGAATGGATAAAAGAAGAATACATTTAAATTTTAACTTTCAGTCCTTTTTTTCCCACTCTTCACACAAAATCTCTTTGGCTAGAAAGGGAGGGCTTTATATTTCCTCTTCTTTGCCCTTTGACTATCAATTCTAATTAAAAATACATGACAATAAGTATTTATTTACAAAAATTCTTCATAGCAAAGAACACAAGAACATGATTAGTAAAATAATTTGAATGCATACATGACAAAAAATCATCCTGTAATTAGTGATGTACATCACTTGAATGCAAAAGAAACTCTCACAAGAAAAAAATGTATAGTCAGCTAAATAAGAAAAATATTGTCATATAATCACTATGCTGAAAAATTCAGTTGAAAATACAAAAACAATAACAGGTAGAAAAATCAATGTTACTTATAATAATAATGTATTTTATGTGTGAAATGTGTAAGAGAATTCTTACACAATGGTACATTGCACATTGTACAGATAGTTTTTATTCTTGTCTCAATTATTTTCTGTACGTCTAGTGCATCTACTTCTTGTAGTTCCTTCAAAAGGTGGATGATCATCATCCACACTCATCCTGGGTTTTGCAATATTTGAAGGCCTGCCTCTGGCTCTCTTGCATTTTTTCTTTCCATTCTCTTTAACTGTGGAAATCATTTTCTCAGAAAATAAGTCATTTTTTCCTTCTTTCTGTATGTTTCACTATATGGGATCCATGCATTTAAAGCAACTACCATCAACAGTTTGTAAATTAACTTCTTCCATTACTTTCTTGATTTTCTGTCAAATTCATACACCCTTTTTTAATGCAGAAGATCCACTCCACCCACAAACTTGTAACAAGAACAAATGAGTGATGGACAGTCTCCACTCACTTTTTCTCATCTTTCTGTTTCCTATTGGTCTTCTGTACACTACAGTCATGGTAATTACTCATAACAGTGATTTCTTTGCTATCCTGCCACCTGGCAGTTAACATTCTCTTCTTATTAACAAGCTGAAACCCTCCTTTTCCCTAAAATTTTTCCCTAAAATTTTGGCATGTCTTTTCTTGAAAGAACACAACTGCCAACTGATAGAAATGAGAGAGTATTGAGAAGATGTAGGCTTTTAAAAAATTCTATCAAAACTGAGAGTAACATCAGGATTTCTAATAGGTTTTGACAGATTCAAGACCACCCACTCACCCAATGATGTTTTCTGTTGAGAATTGACTTCTTCAGATTTCCAAGAATAAGCACTCAAATCTTAACTATACTGTGTCACAGAATCTCAACATTCCCAAATTTTAGTCCCTCCTTTGGCTGGTTTTAGTGGGAAATCCTGGTTTAGGCCTGATCTCCCTTTCAACTTCATCATGGATTTCATCTACTTTCTATAAAGGGTTTTTTTCCCCTTGCTTTTTGGAATGTGGACCTCAGACATGAAACAACTTCCTTTATCTAGTACATTTACAAGCATCAGAATTATTATTGTGGATTAATGAAACATAATTTAGATAGTAACAACTGATACATTTTGCAAGCAGTAGCTGATTGCATTGTTTCATTTCCCATTTCAGAGTCATGAGACCAATTGTCCAATATGTTTGGGAATCTGTTCTAGCCCATTACAAGCATACATCTCAATATCAACATGACTTCTCCAGCAACAGGATCTGGAATTTCACTTGAATTTTTCTATTCATGTAACAACTGCAAATGCTTATCACCACCTCATGACAATTGTCTGACTATGACTGAAAGTCATGTGGCACTTTCAAACCCAGTTAGTTAAGACTCTGGGCATATCTAATGGCAGCAATTGCCTCTGTTATTTCTGCATATTTCTGGTATTTCTGTGAAAATTCATGGGACATATGTTCCTCTATGGTAGGGCAGCTTGAAGATCCTGAGTTTCCTATTTTAGGAAAATTGAAAGATTGTAAAAAATTCTGCAATTTAATCCAATGCCTTCCAAATTATGGATTGTAACATAGTTCTGGGTGGGAAAATTTTATATTTGTGGACAGGATGTCTTCATTAATATCTGTTTGACTGATTTTTAGGATGAAATAAAATAAAATGGAAAACTATCAGAATGATTTTCACGTAGCAAAGGCTTTTCACATGAAAGATTTGTTTCCAAGTATATGTATATGGTGCAAATATATAGATTCTACAATCTATCCTCCATTAATAAAATGTTTTTATTATTGTGACCTAAGAATAAATAGCCTGAAACTGTAGCATGTGGCAGCCAATCCTGTCAGATCTCAGAAGCTAAGCAGGGTCAGGCCTGGTTAGTACTTGGATGGGAGACCATTTGACAACACCAGCTACTGTAGGCTTGGGAGAAGGACCCAGCAACCCACTCCCCCAAAACAATCGGTCATTGAAAACCCTATGAATAGCAGAGAAGTATGACAATAGTGTTTCATCTGTTGTACATAGGGTTGCTATGAGTAGGACATTGACTTGGCATCATCTAACAATAACAACAAGAATAAATATGTTTAAAACAAACTGTGGTGCTTTAATGCCTGGCTCTTGAGAAAAGCATGGTATGGAAAATGATTTAAGTAGTTATTTTCTCCACAAACAAATCCTAGGTGTCAAGCATAGGTTTTTTTCAAGAATATACCACAGGTTACCCATATCACATGTCAGAAAATACCTGTAGCAAAAAGTTAGATGTGTACGAAGGGGACTGCATGCAATGGCTGCTTAAGTTTTACCTGTAAGATAGTGTTTGATGTCTGCCTAAAACGGCCACTACAGCAGGTCAATGGAAGAAAACCTAAGGCTGAGAGGGTTTAAAGTGCTGTAAAGTACACCCAGAACAAGAAAGGCTGCATTGTACTGTACCACACACACAAGAGAGACTGGTGTTGACAGTGGTGTTGGAGCAGTTCTCAGTTTTTCATGATGTGACTCTAGGGAACCTGCCGAATTAGAGTCAAATTGGGAGGAAGTGCTGGTACTCCAGAGGGACACTACCATATAGACCAGGCTCCCCACAGGCCCCCACGCCATCTCGACATGTCCCACCTTAGGATATCAATCTCAGACTGAAGGATGGCAAATACTTGTTACACAAATCTGTCAGTCCCCAAGCCAGTTCACCATCTACACAAACAGAACTGAAGCTTGCCATTTAGCATATCTCACCCATGGCCACAGAGTCTGGAATTCAGCCTCTTTTTTGGAGGAAAGTTAAGGAAAACCTGAGGAAACTTGTTCAAGGTACATATATTAACTAACCTAGCCTATAGAAAAGGAAGAATGACCAGATGTCAGTTCAGGTCCTCTGAAAGGGAGACACTACCATAGAAACAGATATGGAAAACAACAACAACAACAAAGTGAGCTTAATACCCTGAGAAAATAAATTATGAGTCAGAGAAGGCAAGAGAGCCTTTAGTGATTTAAACCTGAAGAGTAAAAAATTAGGAACCACAGGAGAAACAGGAAGCTACATTTAAAAACACTTGGTAAAACTATAAAGCAAAGTAAAATGGAATAATTTTGAAAAATCAATGAATATAAGAACAGAAAATGCATTGGCTCCCCTTGGAGCAGTGATTTTAATATCATAAAAATATTCTCGACTTCTATAGATTATGTAGTATTACTAGGTTATGCAGTGAATAACAGTTATAAAATCATAGTGTTACTAAAGTTCCTTGATGGTTTTCGGTATCACAACCAATAAGTAAACAAAGCAAAGAAGATTTTAGTTTCAGAATTTAATATATTATTTATGAATATAACTACATAATGCTCATATCAAAGGAACAATAGACCTACTATAAGTTGAATTGGAAAAAGGAGAAAACATAAACACAAATGACAAACTAATGCCTTCACCTTATCCCAGTCATCAAGAGGCTGAGTCAGGAAGATATGGAGTTCCTGTCAAGACTGAGCTACATAATGTGACCCTGCCTCAAAACACGCACAGACAGAGACAGAGAAAGAGATAGATGTGCAAAGAGTCAGATAGACAGACACATACACACACACACGGGGAGAGAGAGACAGAGAGCGAGAGAGAGAGAGAAAGAGAGAGAAATATTTATGTCGCTAATTGAGTAGAAACAAATTTGGACAAGAGAGAATAATTTAACTGAGCTAAACATGTATATTTTTGTTGTTGAACAGCTTTGATAAAAGTGACATAGGAAAAATATAATGTATAAAGACATTACTTAACATTAGTTGGGGAGAGTGATAAAATTATGAAAACAGAAAAACCTTGTGAAGGAGAAGACTATGAGTGACAGAAATCTATAGCAAGCATGTTGTTAGGTACCATTGAGTAGCGTCTGACTCACATTGTCCCTATGTACAACAGAATGAAACACTACCCAACACTCTGCCATACACACAACATTTTAATGTTTCAGCCCATTGTTGCAGGCATTGTGTTTCTTCTCATTTTGAGTCATGCCACACCAGCAATGGAGGTCTCAGGGGCTTTACTCTATTCTCATCATTAAGGTCCACTCTACTTTGAGGAGAAAACTTTTCTCCAGTCATTTATTGAATGCTTCCGAGCCTGGGGGACTCATTTTCTGACACTATATTTGGTAGTGTTTCTCTGCTATTCATAGAGTTTGCAATGGCTATTTCAGGAGTGGGCTGCCAGGTCCTTCTTCCTAGTCTATTTTAATGTGGAAACTCAGTTGAAAACTGTCCACCATTGGTAGCCCTGCTGGTATCTGAAATCTGTTGGTATGGTTTTTAGCAACAGAGCAATAGCAAGCCTCCACAGTACAAGAAGCTGAGAGATATATGGGGGATAGGACGCATGAAGAATAATTTTATTGTTCTTGCATTTCCTGTTTGAGTATTTATTTCCTTATGTATATAGTAATCCCAGAAAGGGAGAAAAACTTTAAACAAATGAAATTTTGATACTGTATACATAAATATGATTCCAAGCCTTGTCTTAAATTAATTAACAATTTGTTTATTATTAAGACTAAACAATTTTCCGACTCTAAGAAATGTAGACAAATAAAAACAATTTGCTAAACATTCTACAAAGTATTACCAAGACAATAGTTTATGGTTGGAATTGTGTCTAGTCTAAAGACAGCTTTTATAGCTATAATTCTTTGGTAAGATTTTCAGCAAAGTAACATTTTTTTTTTAATACTAAGGTGTTTCTGCCAACAATTAATTCCAAGCAAAACAACATAGTGACTCTTCAGACTGTCAACTTTTTGCAATGTAATATAACCTACTAAAAATAAAAATAAGAAAATTGAATCTTGTACTGAAAATGAACTTAGCTTATTAATAAAAATTTATTAATGCATCACACATGAATGTAAAAGCAATTTTGGAGAAAAACTTGTTAAACTCTTCTACTGACTTTCAACTATTTTCAAAGAGTATGGTGCTATGAAAACAAAATTCATATTGTCTAGAGAACATGACAAGGATTTCCCTTCTATATATACATTATACATTAGTTTTTAAGTGGGCATTATGTGAAAATTTTAAGTATCTACTATAAAAGAGGATGGACATTACAGATTTTCTTATTTCTTTAGGTTTATATGGCATGAATGAAAGAAAAATTAGAAAAAATTATTGCCTTATTAAATACATATATACATAAGAATATTTCACACATTTATCTCTATTGTTAATATAATAGAAAATTGACAAAGAACTATATTCTATGCTTAGGATTTGAAATACATGCATATATGAGTATATACACATATACATCAATGGAAAAATATCAGAAAAGAGTTATATCTTGGTGAAATACATTAAATTTATTATTTTATGTTGGTTTAAAGGTATCAAGAAAATCATTCAAAATATCCCCAAAAGCTTCAGTCCCATAATCCCATTAATAACATTGGTCATTCCAAGAATCATCCAACCTTAGGCTGCTATGATACAGAAGACACTGCTTAGGGTCTGTGTGCTAGCTTGGCTTCCCTCTCCTCACCTCAGAGACTGAGGAATTAGCCTTCTCCTGTCTTGCAACCTACACTGTTCTATCTGTCCCATAACCTAAACCATTAAGGCTCCATTTTTCTCTAGCACATCCAATCAGTACATGCTCTGGAACTTTTTGTTTATATTGGGCAAGCTCCTGAGTTCTCAGTAGTTTCCCACAATAAGCTCTTACAGGTTTTTTTTTTTTTCTCTAACTGAAACCTAGCTTTCCTCTTCAACAGAGTTTGTTTTATGCTCATAAACTGTTGTGGTAGGGCCAGGAAATAAGGTGTGTGACCCACTTGCTCATAGATAATTACTTTCTTCCCTCTTGCCAAAAACAGTGGTCCCTAATAACTAACCCACAAAAACACAATATCCCTCCTATCCCCTCCTGCTATCACTCCCTTTTGTTCACTGCAGATTTCTGGTTTTTGTTCCCAATATTCTTTTCTTTCAAAAACTTTCATTTTTCTCAGAGGCGTCAGTGGTCTCATGAATAATACATCAAAGCCCACCTAACATATTCTTTATGTGATCTTTCCAAAACCAGTCAATTTCAGCCAAATACTTCAATCACTATGCTCTGTATCTGATATAGCAGACCACTGAACAGCTCTGTAATCTTAAATTTAGATATTCCGAATTGCGATCACGTTTTCTCTACTCTGGATTGAATTGCTCACTCTTCCTCATTGCCAGAATTATTTGACTCGCCAGCAAATACAATCCATATTTTCTTTTCCCTTTATTCATTTCTTGCCCCTGACTTCATTCATATTCTTTTCCAACCTAGTTGGCATTTCTCATCATTTTAATAATTCCCTTGGCAACATCTCAGTTTTGAATGAGTTCTTCATCTATGTTTTGAATGCCAGCAGACAAGTCACTATATTTGGCATAGAATAAGTACACAACCAACCACACTGTGTATATATAAATTTTTGCACATAAAACTCAAATTTGTGCTAAGTGATGCCCAGGAACCCTACTATCTATTGCAGTCCTGTTTTCTCTTGTCGGGTAAGTATTTGGTATCCTCTCTTCTTTCCTATGGCAATATACACAGTGTTCTTCCAATTATAAAGGTCCCTTTCTCCTGTTATGTTTAAAATTCATTCATGCAAGTTTCTCATAGACCCGGCTTCTTTGAGTATCCACACACTTTCCTATGTTGCTGTTCCCTTACTTTCTGTTTGGTTACTTCCACTGTCTTCAAAGACTTTGTTTAAAACATCCCATTTTTAGAAATGATACATTTACCCTCAGATTGTTCCTCAGATATTTCATCTATTCACAGATCTTTGTAGTCAGACTCTCAAAGATTGCTCCCCAGACCCAATGAGTCTAATTTCTCACCTTATTCTTTCCTTGGTACAATCCAGAGCTGTATACCCTGTAGCATTCAATAAAAAATTGCTTCTGAATCCCATTATCCCTTTAATTTAAGAACATAATATATGTTAACTATTAGTATTAAATCATCAGTAGTTTATTCAATTTAAATATTTAGGTCTGTGTAAATTCTAGTAGGATTTAAACTGAAAATATTTCTTGTTTGCTATTACATCCCTTTGCAAAATCTATGCCTGCACATAAATATTTGTTAAATAAATAGAATCACTGTATTGGAGAATGTCACTCAAATAGTTTTAATTAAGGTGATGCTTAGAATGCACATATTTTAAAGAGGAAATACTATGTTCAAAAAGTTATTTCCATTAGTATGAATAAGCCATCCACATGTTATTCTGTGGAGATTGGAAGGATTCTTATCTCTTTTCAGACAGAGAGGAGGATCCAGTGCTCCCTAAGGGTATTTGGCTTCTAGTTAAGCACTATTAAGTACTGTTAAGAATGATAATGCTACTGATAGGTCTTAATTATAAGCACCCTTTAATGTTTACTTTTCCTTCAAATAACCTAAACTGTTTAGGGTTTGGCGAGTTTGATCCTTAGATTGATAGCTGTCAAATTTTACTCTCACTCTTACCCTGAAACTGGCTACTTTGAGCTGTCAACTGAGTATCCCTCTTTTTGCAAAGGGCATATCAGCTGCTGTGAGCCCTTCATGGATGCTTTGAGTAAACTACATTGTAGCTGCAAGGAACACTGTAACCACTGCTGCTGCTGAGGTCACAACTTCTGCTCCAGGTAATTTATACTGGGCTTTGTAAGACTTTGGCTTTGGCAAGATATGCTTTAGTGAAGTCTAGTGACTCTGCTAACTTTGTAGCTATTCTTACTCAGAAAAGGAGAAAGAGCACTACCCCAGTGACTCAGCAAAACACTTGTGATTGCTACAACATGAAGCTTGTGATGGGAGAAGTTAGAAGCCCTGTACATGCAGGGCTGTGATTGCTGGAATTACAACCCATACATATAACCATGCCACATCCTTCTTCTGGCTATATAAACAGGCTGTTTTCCACTACTTTTCAGTTAATGTGGGAGGCTAGTCCCCTGTGTACTGTCCTCTGATGTTATAACATTAAGCAAATAAGGGCTTCTCCTAAGTGATCTCTTTGCCTACTTGTAGTCTTTACCACAGACAGAACAGCTTGGGTTCATTGTATAAAGAAAAACAAGACTCCGGGTTTCTAGGCCCAGCTAAGACAGTAGCAGTGTCAGCGAGGAGGCAGTTGAAATATTCCAGAAAGTCATGAAGAGGTAAGGGTTCCAATACTTGAAGGCTTTGAGTTGTAACATTAGGAGGCAACTGAGGAGCTTAGGAAAGTGACCAAAGGTAGAAACTATAAAACCTAAACCTATGAAGGAAAAGCAGAAGTATTAAGAATGAAAGATGGTGTGAAGGGCAGAAGTTGATAGTATAGGATTACCATCCTTTCTGGTCACTCAAAGAGATCAAGAGAGCCGCAAAGGGTTAAATAACCAAGGTTTCTGGATCAGGAACCAAGATCAGGAGCTATAACTTTAGTCTCTGGGCATTAGCATGCTAAGCATCTGCCTTGAGCAATTTGAGCAAATAGTTTCTGGCTTTGAAAACTTGGAGCCATGTTGTTGTTGTTGCTGTTGTTGGGTGCCACCCAGTCAGGTGTGACTCATAGTGATCCTATGTACAACAGAATGAAACATTGTCAGACACTGTGCCTTGCCCAGCACTATGTCAGTGCTTCTCTGCTATTCATAGAGTTTTCAATTGTTGAAAGGTTGATTGTTTCAGAAATGTTTCAGAAATGGGCTGCCAGGTCCTTTGTTTTTTGCAGTAGTTGGGATCAAATCCAGGAACTCAGAGAGTACAGAGCCGCACTCTACCAACTGAACTAAACTCCAGCCATAAGCTTCTAGTTTTCCAGACTCAGAGCTATACGCCTCTGGGTTTTGACGTTTAGCTTGTGAGTCTCTGGAGTTCAGGGCCATCAACACTAAGACAGCTGCTTCTTTCCTATCTACAGTTTCTTAGAGCAAAAGAACCCTTAGCTAGACATTTGTTACACTTTGATAATTTAGTTACAACTCTATGAGGCTCAGGGTGTAACTCAGTGGTGGAGTGTTTGTTTTGCACATGAGGCCCTGGATGCAACCCCCAACACTACAATAAATAAACAAACAAACAAATAATAAGATAAATACAATAAAAGATTCTATAACACTTATATTAGTGACATCACAGAATTACTGCAGATCTGCATAAGCTTTCTAATGAAAAGTACAAAGTCTGAAAACCTACCCTTCTTCATTTTCTTTCTTTCTTTTCTTTTCTTTTTTTCTTTTTTTGTTTTTTTTTGTGTGTGGTACTGGGGGTTGAACCCAGGACCTTGTGCTTGCATGCTGTGCAAGTGCTGGACCACTGAGCTGCACCCTGAGCCCATTTTTTTTTTAAGTTTTTGAGACAGGGTCTGGCTAAGTTATGCAGACTGCCTCTGGTCTCAAACTTTCGATTCTCCTGACTCCACCTCCTGAGCCACTGGGATTACAGACGTGCACCACCATGCCCAGTTTCCCTTCTTCATTTTCAACATAGCCTCAGGCTACTTGATGTTTCTGAAAATAAAACTTGCATTTGATGTTCAATAGAACAGTATGTCATCTGTTACAACATAACAGTTCTGTCCAATAGAAATATAAGGCACATATGTAATTTTAAATTTTCTTATGGCCACATTAAAAAACTGAAAAGAAATAGGTAAAATTAATTTAATGACATATCTTATTAGTCCAATATATCCAAAATATTATTATTATATATGATAACCAATAATAAAATTATTGAGATATTTTACATTCTATTTTATGCTATCTTAAAAACCCATTGATATTTTATATTTTAAATACTTCTCAAATTGGATGCTAATTTTTTTCTGAAATATTGATCTGAAGTTAGATTTCATAGTATCTAAAGTTTAAAAAGTAGATGCATATGTACAAGTCATTCTAAGCATGCTTAAAAATTTCTACTAACTGAAATATGTACTGTTTCTCAATTTAAGTTAATTAATATTGAGAACTTACACTTCAGACACCATAGGCACAGAAGAATCAAAATTTGATTATATTTCTCTATGGAAGCTTAAGAGGGATGGAATTTAGCTCAGTTGGTACAGCAATGCTCTGCAAGTTTCTGAGGTCCCAGGATCAATTCCCAGCACCACAAAAATGGGAGAACAATGTGGCAATCCACTCCTAAGGCAATCCCAAAACGATCAGCCATTGAAAACCCTGGGAGGGTCTCTATGAGTTGGACACAACTAGATGGCATGTAACAACCACAACAACATGAGAGCTTATATCCAAATTAATTTTAGATTAAAAAAATACAACTATGTAAGTATGTATATGTATATATGAACATGCACAGATATTGATATTCAAATATCCTAAAAACAGTAACATTTAAGTTGTAGGTATTATTCATATATGGGAAAAGGATATGGCAATCCATTCCTGAGGCAATCTTGAAACATCAGCGATTGAAAACCCTATAAGGGTTGCTATGAGTCAGACATGACTTGATGACACCTAACAACAACAACAACAACAACAATTATTCCTATGTATTCAACAATTTTTGTTTGTTCCTAAAAAATAATCTTATTTAATAGGCATGATAATTATTAATATTCTCAAATCTAATATGCACCATTTCAATAGATTTAGAGTGCTACTAATTCAGATGCAGATTAGAATATCTTCCAAATTGGATTTGCTCAAAAGGATCTGAATCTAATCTTCATGTAATTCTAATCCAAATTTGATTTGTTACCCCCTAAAACTATTGAAAGTGTGCGGATTAGATTTGAGAGAGAATATATGGCAATTATATGCATGAATTTTGGCCACACACAGCAAGGCCATGTATTAGGTTAAACATTATTTTGGTTTGGTGTGTGAGGCTCTTTATGGATGAGGTGTACATTTGAATCAGTAGACTGAGGAAAGTGGTTTGTCTTCCCTAATGGATTTGGGTCTTATACAATCCTAAGTGCCTGAATTAAACAGAGATTCAGTAAGAGAGAATTTGCTCTGTTTGCACACCTTTGAGCTGGGATGAAGATATTCTGTCTCCAGACATGGACTCAAATTGGAACTTACTCTGTCATAGGCCTTCTGACAAAAACTGGGATGCCACCATCAGCTCAATCAAAATCTCTCTCTCTCTCTCTCTCTCTCTCTCTCTCTCTCTCTCCCTCCCTCCCTCCCTCCTTCTCTCTCTCTCTGTCTCTCTCTCTCTCTTCTATCTCCCTCTTTCTACTCTCTTCCCTTCCTTTTGTTTTTGCTCTGGAGGCTACAAGTAGAAATAGCAAGTTATTATCTCAGTTTTACAAAGCATTAGCCGAATCTAAGCAGTGAAAGTAACCTCAAAATTTCCGCTCATATTTCCCCAGTGAGACAACAGAAAAAGCTAGAATGAGACCCCACATATGCTCCAACCTCACCCAGTTTCATATCCACAGATAACTAATTCCACATCCACAGGTTCCTTGAAGGGTCTGCTTTGTTCTGCTATGGGCATACTCTGGTGGTAGACATAAAAGAAAAGCATTTTAAAATTTTATTGAGGAAACTTACATATATGACTGAGACCATTTCATGGAGTACTTTTTATTAATTTCATTTTTCCCTTGATTTATTAGGGGAAAAATCATTGGAAAAGTTTTGCTTAAAAGTATTTGGTGGTTAATGAAAGACATCTTAAAATACTTTTTGTGGGCAAAATGCAGTTTAGAAAAAAGAGAATACTTTTTTATATACCTGAATTGGCAAAAATATTTCAATAGTCTCCAAAAATTCAGCAGTTTATTGGCTTATAAGCCCAGGGATGTAAAATGTCATAAAATTGTATATTATTATTTTTGGAACAGGAAATAGGAGGCGTATGGTATACCCCTAAAGAAAATGAATGCAAAGAAGGACTAAAGATGGCACTATTCTAGAAAACAATGTAAAAATTTTATGAATGACTAACATTGGCTTCCAATCAATTTTTATTCAACTCCTTCCAATGTTTTGGTTTTTCCCAAAATATTGAGTATAGATTTCAGCAATTTATACAAAAAAGTAAAGATGCCAGTAAGAAATATCTGTCTGTAAAAGCATTAGATGATCTGCTAATAGAAATATATTAAGGGCCATTGAGGGTCTCATTTCTAATTTATCACATATGTGAAGAAATGGAAGGGATACAACCCTGTGGCATCACTAGGAAGAACATGTTGAACAAATCTTCTAAATTTGAAGTAAAGGTAGAATTGTCAGGAGTGGGGAACAGGGGGAATGATCAGGAAAAGGATACTCAGTGAGCCAGGGGGAGATAATTAAGGAAAGAAGAAAAGGAATTTTTCAAGGTGTTGCTGTGGGTTATAACTTGATTTTATTTTAAAGTTCTTGGAGGGTTGTAAGTGAACATAGGAATTCTTTTAAGAACACTTTTGGTTGTTGGATTGTACTCTTTTGACTATTTCATGCCTAGCCAAATCCTTGCGGGAGCCATGATATTTATTTGTTCAGGTTATATCCTCGAGGGTGTGGTTCATGTTTTGTGTTGTACCCAGATCCAACTAAAAATCATTTCTGTAACTATAAGCCAGGTATGTGTTCACTCCAACAGCCTGACTGTTGAACTCTTCATATAATATAGTTGAATCAATCATATAGTAACCAATCCACTTGTTAGAAAGCTACATCAAAATCATAGGCAATGTGCAGATTAACACTGAAATAGAAATCAGGTTTTTGGTGGAGAAAAATGAGGATTTTGTGATATTATGTGAGTTTATTATGCTGAGAAAATCTTGATATCCTCCCTGTCTGCCTTTGGTAAACACTATTTTACTCTCTCTTTCTATTTGAGCATGATTATGCAATAATTTTCTTTCAGTGCTTGCCTTATGGTTATAACCAGATTCCCAGCAGTAAATTTTTTTAAGTTACAATGGGCATAATGTTTTTAAAATGTTTAGATTCACGAACCGTTTATTACAACAAAATTGTGTGTTAAATCTGATATATAAACAGATCAAGGCAAACCTGCTCACTGATTGAAGTGTTAAGTGTGAACCTTCACCTGCCCAGTCCTCACTCTGCCTTTTTTACTTCCCTGACATGGACATCAAGGTACTTCAAAAACTGCTTTAGAACCTAGCTAAGTGCATCTTGAAGATCACAGCTCTAAACCATTCTCTATTAAGTTTCCTGGTTCCTGGCCATTTGGTGCCATATTATTAGGCAAAGTCCTAACTTCGCAGTTAGTAGACTTGCCTTCTGGGAGAGAATATATTTTTCATTTCATCATTTATCTGCTTTCAATAATTAAATGTCTTTAATCATCATTATAAGAGCACTCAATTACTGAGCACACACTCAGTGCCTGACAGGCTTATGTGCTCTGATTACACTATCTCATTTAACCTTGACTAGCACTGGTTAGCCTGTAGTCCTAGCCTTGTCATATCCAATCCCTTCAGATCTCGGAAGCTAAGCAGGGTCGGGCCTGGCTAATACTTGGATGGGAGACAGCCTGGGAACACCAGGTACTGTAGGCTTGGGAGACGGACCTGGCAACCCACTCCCAAAAATCAATCTGCCATTGAAAACCCTATGTACAGCAGAGAAGCACTGGCAGTATTGTTTCGCCTCTTATATGCAGGGTCGCTACGAGTTAGATACTGACTTGATGGGCACCTAACAACGACAACCAACCTTTAACTGAACATGTCTGTCAGCTTGTCATACTGTGGGGGCTTGTATACTGCTGTGCTGCTGGAAGCTTTGCCATAGGTATTTCAGATATCATCAAGATCACTCATGGTAGACAGGTTTCAGCTGAGCTTCCTGACTAAGACTAAGGAGAAGAACCCTGCAGCCCACTCCAGAAACAATTAACTATTGAAAAACCTAGGAATAGCAGAGAAGCACTGTCAAATATAGTGTTATCAGTGCTTCTATGCTATATGTAGAGTTTTCAATGGTGAATCATTTTGAGGGTGGATTTCGAGGTCTTTCTCCCTAGAGTCAAAGCAGAATCAACCTAATGACCAGAATGGAGTAAAGCCCCTGGGACCTCTTTTTGCTAATGTGGCCAAACTCAAAATGAGAAGAAACAGTAGGTGCAACAATGGGTTCAAACTTAAAAGATTCTAGAATGACACAGTATATTTTATTATTTCATTCTGTTGTACATAGGGTATCTATAATTTGGACCCAACTCAAGACTACCTAACAATAACAACAACAAAGAACCCTATAAAGCAACTGCTACTACTACTATTCTTATTATTATAGTTACCTTTCCAGTTTCCCAGATTAAAAAAAAAAAAAACTGAGGACAACAGAGATTAAGGAAATCATGCAAATATAGCCAGCCCTTTGAAGCAGTGATTTTTGCATTCTCAGAGTCAATCATGAATCAAAAATATTTGAAAAGAAAAAGATCCCATCTACACTGAACATAAGCAGATTTTTCTCACCATTGTTCCCTAAACAATATAGTATGGCAAATATTTACATAGTATGTTTATGTATTAGGTACTATTATAGCCTAGAGATGATTTACAGTGTAAGGGACAATGCCATTTTATAAAAAGGCTAGAATATGCAAGGATTTTTGCTATGTAGGGGAACCAATCCCCTACAGATATGAAGAGATAACTGTACATAACTTTTAAGGTTCTAACTCTGTACAGATTTTCAGTCCATGTCCTTGGGACTCTAACATCTACTGGTATAACAAGAACTATCTCCTGCCATCTTTATTCTAGCTTGATATTTGGGATATCATTGCTAATTTCTAAGTTATGGTTTTTAGTGTTGGTGGTATTCTTTTTCCCCTTATAATGCTGTTTTTCTATCATTAATTTTACCTGAATTTGTTTATGAATACTGTTGCAAACCCAAACCATTAGTAATATACACCAAATGTAGCCTTTGAATATGTTATAGACTATTTGAATCAAAACATGAGCTCAGCACATTGATGGTTGATTTGTGAGAGAGGTTGGTTACCACTCGTCTATTTTGATAAGCTGGTTCCTATAAAAGACAAATCTGCTAAAGCACAAAGTGCTCTGGATATTTTTGGCTAGCAAATTCATTATTTACATCACAACACCCATGATCTTTCCCAGATTTCATGGAGAAACTTGTATCCACTTACCTAAATTGTGCAGCCCTAGCAGAACTTGCTAATCAGGTACAGGCTGGGCTCCTTCCTGCCAAGATGGAAGGAGGGTTTGTGAGCTCTCTGCATTCCTCAAGCTCACTGGAGGGTGCACCTGGTCTTAGTTAATTGGGTGAAGGAGTTTTGCCTGTAAGGTGAAAGGAATTAGTGACAGGTTTCCTGTTCTCTAGACCCCCTGAAGTGGGATAAAAAGCTTGACTGGCGTCCCCATTTTACAAGACCATTTGGGGACAGACATAATTAAAAGAAAGATGATGTAGCATGAAGATTTTCTCCTGTTTGGTGATGATAAAGGTCAAGCAATACAATTTTAGATGAATGTTGGGTTAGCTGGCTTTATTTTTAATATTAGTTAGCAAGCGATAGAGACAATCAAGTAGATCATTTAGCACCACTCGTTTATAAATTTGCCATTATGTGATTTAGTTCAGTGATGTTGAATAGGTCTTATAAAGTTTACTGGAGTTCAAGAAAAGAAACCATCACACCTGGCTAGCTCTGACATAAGGGAAAGTGCCTTGTGGGAGTTGGTTAGACCTTCTAATATGATCAATGGCCTGATGTTACCCAGCAGAAAGAAATAAAAGACTTGACTTGGAAGGTGTGTTAATTCTTTTGGGCTATTTAGTATAATTTAATGCACCATAAAGTGCCCTAGGGTATTGAAAGAGTTAAACTCTCTGGAAAAATAAAGAATTACTCCCCTTTTCCAGGAAAAACTGGCCCATATGTATAAAGAGAACTTTATTAGCAAGGGTATTAAAATTGGGTTCACTATAAGCGATTTTCCTAGGTCCTATTTCGGTGCCATCTGTCCTTTTTTCCTTACCAGTAAAAGCAATAAAATGCACACATTCACTAAAAAGCAAAGAATAGGGGTTTTATGGCATTCAATGGTCATTAAAATTCCATTCTCTTGTAGACTATATCTGATCCTTTGGGATGCTGTTCTAATAACTGATTTCTGAATTATCTATCAAAACTGTCCATACTTCATGTTAATGGTCATACAGACAAATTAAGCAAAACTCATGAAGAAAACATACTCCAAGTACTGAAAACAATAATAACCACGGTCAATGCAAATATTGGTCATGGTTTTGATACTGAGTGAATAATCATAAGAGATATTTTAAAAAGTGTTCTTTCCTACATTGTCTACTTATAGGGAATAATTTTAAATTAATCAGAATTTGATTTTGCTAAGAAATGTTCTATGAAGCCCTGCTTAAAATAGATGATCAGTAGTAATTAAGAATTTAAAAGGTCAATCAGTTGTGACTATTGACATAGCTTTTTATTCACAAATCACCAATCACCTCTCCTTGATTCAGACAAAAGCCCTCCTGTTTTCCCTTATATGTGCCTTGGCTTGGACTTATATTTCTTTTAGGGATAATTTTTCTCTACTTGCTTCACTTCCGAACATGCAGTACTGACCCACTGAAACGAGATAAAAGTTTCCTGTTGTACTTTTTGCAATCAGCCCAATATCCTCTGGAGCGGTTGGAGAATTGTATCAGATATAGCCATGAAGACATCTGGCCTAAAAGAAGAAAGATATCAATTTGTTCTATTTCTGTTTAGTGTTAGAATTTTGACTTCCAGATAATTTGTACATGTTGTTTCCTAAAATCTTGTGTGGTTGAACTATCATTCTTTGTATCAAATCATTTTAATGTATTGATCTCAAATAATGTTTCAAATAAACAAAAAGCACCAGCTATTTGACAAGAGAGAGTCAAGGACAAGAAGCTAAACTTTCCTTCCTAAAGTGGTTCTCTGAGTAGGAGATAGGTCAAGGATAGAGCTTAAAATAACATACTATTGATTTTCCTGAGCCATTAGATCACAAGTATTTCATTCTATAGTGTGTTTCATGACTTAACCAGAATGCACCTTATCTCCTAGGCCTTTCAGGTTTTTAAAGCTCTTTCTATTTCAGTATCTAATTTGATCTCCAGAACACTCCTGTGCACCAGTTGGTTGTGCCAAACCTCCTTTTTCTCTGACCTGAAATGAGGATGAATCACCTACTCAAGCCTACAAAATTGAAGAAAGACTGAGCAAGTTCATATGTCCAGAAACACGTTTTTTCATAAGCTGCATGCTCAGTTAGAACACCCAAATGGAAAAGCTTCTAGATTATTTTTTAAACAAGACTTGTAAAACCTCTTTAGTTTTTATTTGCATTGTTTCCTTTTTTAAAAAAAACACAATACATTACTGATGCCAAATAATAAAGAATATATAGAAAAAAAAGGGAATGGTGTTCATATACCTTCAGGAGGAAAACAGTGTTATATTTATTTTCTACTCCCTCATTGGTGCACAGGAGACAAGTGACAACATTATATTTTCATTACTCATGTTCTTTATCATTACTCATTACTCATTACTCATTATCTCATGTTCTTTTTCCCTTTGCCTTGTTATGTACATGTAACACTATGAGAAGAAACTATTTTCAAAATTCTTTTTAACATTGACTGTCACCTATGTATATCATTATCTACTTCACCATTCTATGATTAGCCTATTTTTTAATGGTGTACCAGAAATGAACACTTTGGTCACAGTCAATGCTAAATTACTTCAATGTTGATTGCTTATAATTTTCTAGAAGTAGATTTTGACACTTTTGAGAAACATTTTTAAGGCTACTGATTGTCAAAGTTCTTTTTCAGATATTCCAGTCCCTTGATGTCTACTTTCAAATCTAAGTTCTTATTGTAGTACCTTTTTCAAAATACTTTTTTGTGCCTCAATTTCTTCATGAGTAAAGTCCTAGTGATCCAGATAAAATAATCCATTATTTTGATGTTTAAAAGTTAATACAAGTTTAATGACATGATGCATGCCTGTAGTTTCAGCAACTCAGAAGTCTGAGTCAAGAAAATCAAGAGTTTGAGGCAAGCAGCAGCCTGCACAACTTAGAGATACCCTGTATCAAAAATCTTTTTCAAGGTGTTGCAAGTGCAGCTTAATGGTAGAATATTTGTGTGGCATGCACAAGGCCCTAAGTTCAACCCCCAGAACTATAAAAAATAAAATAAATAAATAAATAAATAAATAAAAATAAAATGATATAATAATAATGATTTAATATAGTGATAATATAATATTTTAAAAATATAATTGTAATACAATATAATGATTAATATGATATAATAAATATAATATGATGATAGAAATATAATATATATAAACAAACAATTAATATAAATAAGTAAATAAAAATTCTACAGGACTTAGATTGATACTAATATATGTGAAGTGTTCAATAAGTATTGGATAGTCCTTTGATATCACAGAGTTTGCTATCTTGAAATAGAAAATTAATATGGATGTTTTATCTCAGTCCCAAAGAAAATAAGACAAAGTACCAAAATATTCTAAGTGTTTTTCTCGAAAGGGGTAAGTCAACATATTCCATTTCAACTCATATGTCAAATTTCCACGTTTATGCAAGCTAGTTCATGGCATTCTATTCTATTCCACTAGTTATTTTTTGTGTGATGTTATTATAGTCTCAAATACAATGAATTTATTCTAGTTTAGTATTCAGTGTGTTGTTTCACATGTGCCTTGTCCTTCCTCAAGACTTTCTTGTTTGGTGGGGGATGTGAGGGATATAGCTCAGTGGTAAAGCACTTATTTAGCATGTGTCAAAAAAAAAAAAAGAATTTCTTGTCTTTTCTTGGCATTTTGATTTTCATTAAAAGATTTAGAATTAACATGCCAAGTTTTATTTAAGAATATATTTAAAAACACTAGGATTATACCTGGAATTGCATTTTAGCAATAGAACAATTGAGAATAGTTGAAATATTTGTGATAACAATTTTCCAGTAGATGAATAACTCTCAGGTTGTTGTTAGGTGCCATCAAGTCTTGTCCGACTCATAGTGACCCTTATAGGGTTTTCAATGGCTGATTGTTTCGGGATTGCCTTGGGAGTGGATTGCCAAATCCTTCTCCCGTTTTTGTGTTGCTGGGAATTGAACTCGGGACCTCAGAGACTGCAGAGCAGGTGCTCTACCAACTGAGCTAAATCCTAGCCTGAATAACTCTCATAAGCTTTTAAAAATAAGTTGCAAGTAATACGTGCTACAAGTGCCGTTGTGGGTGCACAAGGCAACATAAATACAACACCTGGTGTACAGAAACTGAAAATCATGGTAGCTATTTTTTTCTCTCCCGAAAGGCCATAATCCACTTTGGGAAGAAACACTAAGTAGCAATTAGTGGTGGGGTGAATCTTTTCATATACAGCCTTCCTGGGTCCAGTTTGGGCTATGCAGCTGCCAGAGGCCTTGAGTCTCTCAAGCACCCATGAGCATAACTAATCATTTAAAAGGTAGCTGCTAGTTTACTTTTCCTTATCCATTTATGTGACAAAAATTCATGATCTTAACTTAAATGTTACAAATAAGCACCAATGATATCTGTAGCCATGTGCTTTGTTTCAATTCTGCCCCAAGTCAATACTCCCCTCCAATAATATTACTTTAAACACGACCATAATTTCTTTATTTTAAAAATTTTGATATGATTAACTTGACTTTGACTTGCAATAGAAATATAAATTGTTGCTAGGTGTCATTGAGTTGTGTCCGACTCATAGCAACTCTCATAGGGTTTTCAATGTCTGATGGTTTCAAGATTGCTTCAGGAGTAGATTGCCATATCCTTCTCTGGTTTTTGCTGTGCTGGGAATTGAACCCATGTCCTCAGAGAGTACAAAGCAGTACTCTACCAACTGTGCTAAATTCCAGCCCCAGAGATATAAAAAAATGCTTAAAATCTTTGGGATTTTGTTTGTCTTTTAATAACTTTCTGACTCACTGTAAAATGACATTTCTTTCTAAATAATTGTTGTCCATTACCTGATTCTTTATATGAAACTTAGTACACCTTTCTTACTAGAAAGAGTTGCTGCTCATCTAAATTCATGTGCATACATTTGGTGGCAAATATCCATTTTATATATGATAATAAGCTTTCAAATTTTCAACAAAATTGTTATTAGGTTTAGAAGAAACTCAATCTATTTTAAAGACTATCCTTCATGTATGTTTTTAAATGTTTTTCATTATAAGTTTCTTCTAGAGGTAGTAATAGCACACCGAATGGAAGAATTCACTGTGGAACATTTGTTTCAGCTGTGAATGCTAGAATCTATATAATAAAATCCATCCTTAAAAACTTTCTCATCTCCTTCAAGAGACCCTGGAGGTTTCCTTCTGTGATAAATGTGGGAATACTTTTACAAGCCAGTTTCTAATACAGAAGAAGGTCCCTCTCTGTCTCTACTAAAGCAAATACTTAGTGAACCCTATGAATTTGTAAGTACCTTTGTGCTGACCAATAAAGGCATTTCAGATCTTTGGATAAGTGGATTGTAATACTTTTAATCTAGATTTCTAATTTAAATTATGATAGCATTGTATTCAGAAATCCCAACTGCCCAGTGAATAGAAGTTGAAATTAACATTAAACTATCAGCTGTCAAAAGTTGAAAATTTCAATCTCACAGAGAAAAGATAAATATAAATACAGATATCAAGCTGCCATATGTGAAAAAATGTGTCTTCTTGAAGATAGGCAGCAATTTTGACAATACTACTCATTTTTTGTTGTGTGGATATTCAGCAAACTTGTTGCCAATTTTCCATTGTAGATCCAAGGCCACAAAGATAATAAAAACAAGTTTGGGAATGTTTCCATGATTTTTTCCAAGTGACTTAAAATTATTTAATAGCAAACACACTGAAGTAGACTTATTTTGGTCTTAAAATTGTTATATTTTAATCTGAAACCTGACATTTTTATATCGGGTTGGATTTAGGGTACATGTGTGAAAAGGGGGTCAGTGTTCCCATCTGACCACAGCTCACATCTTTTTTTTTCTTTCAAACTTCTGAGGTTATGAGGTGTCCACATACAAACATGCAAAGAAAAAAAATAATAAAATCTGTAATAGGAACCAGGAATTTGGAATTCTCTAAGAGCTTGAACTTTTTACCCTTCAAACTGTTTTTATTCCCTTCTTTCTTAAGATGTCAACCTATCCTAATCATCGATAAGTCCTCTGAGGATTATTTTTTAAAAATGTGTGTTCACATGCATTCATTTTGAAAGAATTAGAAAATGGAAAGAATTAAAATAAAAATATATGGCACTGAAGTGTAAAGTTTAGGTATATCCTTTCTTTAATTATTTTCTTGTCTCTTCCTAGTCTCTCTTCATTCACTGAACAGTTCCTAACGCTTTAGTCTGGCTCTTTGTCATAATCCCTCCCTGCATAAGCACTACTGCTCTGTGCTTAGCACATTGAACTCTAACCTTTCCTTCATCTAACAAGAGAGTAAATGATATTCTTATAACAACAGAACTGCTTGTATGCATTTCTAGCACTCTAAATAGCTAATTCTATTGAATCTTTATCAAAGGACTACATACCATTATACCCTTCTCAATTTGTCAATAGACTACTGCTTGATCAAATGATGTGTCTGGTAAGGCTTGCTTTCTTATAACTCTCTAAATACCTGGGTGTCTATAATTTTTCAAATTGCATCATGGAAACTCTATGCTGGAATGAATCTTTTCCATCCATCTTCATATTTCTTCCCTTTTGAGATTCACAATAATAGCATAATTTTCAAGAAGTAAATGAACTAAAAGTTTGGATGTTTATAGGTCAAAATTTGCATATTTGTAATTGGAAGTCTTCCAGACATTTCTTCTTGTTTTTCTTAATCTTTAGTTCCTATGGTCATCTGAACCTTTAGATGCTAATTGTTGTTGTTGTTGTTAGATGCTGTAGATTTGGGTCTAACTCAGTGATTCTCATAGGGTTCTCAATGGCTGATTGTTGTGGAATTGCTTTGAAAGTGAATTGTCACTTTCCTGTTCTTCTCTTGTTTTTTGTTTTGCTGGAGATCGAACCTGGGTCATCAGAGAGAATGGAGCAGCACTCTACCAACTGAGCTATACCCCAGCCCTAAATGCTAATTAATGCATGCACTTTTACTTTACTTTTAAGTTATTTTACTTGCCCAATTCGCTCCAAACGGTTTCAAACATTAATTTTTCACATTTATGTCTGTATTTCCTGTTTATTTAGGAGTACGGAAGACAATGGGAGGCTTCGGTTGCATCATACAGACTGATATTTTAAGTGTAATAAATGCCTCTTTAAGAGATTTGTTCCTCATTAAGTTTTCAGTATATTTAATAGTAACTACATCTGTGCTCCCTTTCTGTATATATTCTTACTGATTCTGTTGAATTAAAATTGAAATGAAACGTGATTATTTACAGTGAGAAAGACTTTTTTTCCTTTTTTAAAAAATTTTTATTTATTTATTTGTTTTTTTGCGCTACCGGGGGTTGAACCCAGGGCCTCAGGCTTGCATGCTTTGCAAGTGCTGGACCATTGAGCTGCACCCCCAGCCCATTTTTTTACTTTTTGAGACAAGGTCTTGCTGAGTTACACAGACTGCCTCTGGTCTCGAACTTGCGATCCTCCTGCCTCTGCCTCCCAAGTTGCTGGGATTATAGGTATGCGTCACCATGCCCAGCTGAGAAAGACATTTTTAAGAAAATATTATGTTCTCAGAATTGGGTAGTTTCAGAAGTATGTATTATAATGAATCAAACCAATATCATATTTCGTTCAATAAAACTTCTTTTTTTACTATTGTGTTGGCATTAAAAGTTAACCTTTGCTATTCAGTCTTAATTATGGTTTATATAACAGGCAAAGACTATACTTTTAAAGGTACAAAATACTTAACTCTTTCCTTCTACAACTATAGGCAAATATCCTTTAAGAGAATTAAGTCAAAATAATAAATTTGGGGAAAAATCAAAACAGAGATTTATATATTGTCAGTTATGTTACATAAAGTGTGTTTCCAAAGGTATAAAAATTTAAAAGCATCAGGAAAATATTGATTATATTGCTATTGTTTTGTTTGCTTGTTTGTTTGTTTTGTGGTACTGGGTGGTTGAACCTATGTACTGTACTATTGAGCTATACCCCTAGTCCATATTTTTACTTTTTATTTTGACACAGGTTTTTGATAAATTATGCAGACTGCCTTGCTATCCACCTGCCTCCACCTCCCTCATCGCTGGGATTACAGGAGTGAGCCACCACACCTATCTTGCTATTGTTGCTTTGTAATTTACATTTGATTATCTTTTTAAAAACTAAATGTAATTTGTAAGCATATATATATATATATATATATATATATATATATATATATATATATATCTCATGATGTTATAAGATTTACATATATAAAAGGTTATTACAATGCAACAAATCAACATATCCATCATCTCACATAGTTCCATGCCTTACCCCAGTGGCAAGAGCATTTATAATTAGTCTTTTAGCAAAAATGCCAAATATAACAAGCTATGATCTTCCAAGTGTTCATTAGATCTCTGGACTTCATCCTACATATTTGCTATTGTGTACCTTCTCCCACCACGCTGACTCTAGTACAAGTAATTTTGTGTTCTATCTTTGTATATTTGAACTTTTTTATTTTCAACAAAGAAATTCCACATGTAAGTGAGATCATGAAATATTTTTCTTCCTATCTCTAGCCTTTTTCACTTACCATAATGTCCACCAGGTACATCCAAATGTTTTATCAAATGTCAGGATCCTTCTTATTTTTAAGGCTAAATAGTATTCCATTGTATATGCACCAAAGTTTCTTCCTCCTTTTGTCTGTTGGTGGACACTTCAGTTGTCCCCATACATTAGCTCATGTGAATAATACAGCAATGAACATGAGAATGCAGATATCTTTATGAATGACTGAGTTCATTTCATCTGAGTATATACCCAGAAGTGTGATTGCTTGTTTATATAATAATTCTGCTTTTAACTTATTTAGAAACCTCCACACTGTTCTTCTGTAATGACTGTACTAATGTACATTGTCAACAATAGTGAATAGTTTTCTCCTTTTTGTCACACCTTCATCAATACTTGTTATTACTTGCCCTTTTGGTAATATCTATCTTAACCAATGTGAGCTGATATCTTCTATTGGTTTAGATTTTCGTGAGGATTAGTGAAGTTGAGCACATTTTTTATGTACTTGTTTACCATTTTTATGTCATCGTTGGAGAAATATACATTGAAATATCCTCTTCTTTTTAATTGTAGGGGATGTACTCAGGGCCAGGGTCTCACACATGCTAGGCAAATGCTCCACCACTGAAGCTCCACCCAAAATTAATTTTTAAAAATTTTTTATATTGAGACAAGATCTCACTAACTGGCACAGGGCTCTGGCCTTAACTTGTATTCCTCCTTCCTCTTTCCTCTTTCCCGGGTTGCTGAGATTACAGGCATGTACCATGGTGCTTAGCAGGATTGTATGAATTCTTTATAAAATTTGGATATTAACCATTCCTCTGATATATGACTTGCAAATATTTTTCCCAAACTATGGTTTGATTTTTCCTTTTGTTGATTGTTTGCTTTCCTGTGTGAAGTTTTTAAGTTTGATATACTAATTTTTGTATAGTTTTGCTTTTATAGCCTGAAATTTTGTTGCAGTAGTATCCAAGAAATCAATGCAAAGTATATTGTTGAAGAGATTTTCAGTTATGTTTCTTTTAGAATTTTTATGTTTAACTATTTTGTCCATTTTGAATTGATTTTTGTGTATCCTGTAAAATAAGAGCCCAGTTTCATTTTTTCCTGGGGATATCCAGTTTTCAAAGCACCATTTATTGGATAAACTATTTTTCCTCATTATTTGCTTTTGAGGCTGTTGCTAAAAATTAGTTAACCATATATGTCTGGATTTATTTACAAATGTTTTATTTGAGCTACTGATCTATGTGTCTTCACATGTGTACTACAACTATAACTTTGTAGTATAATTTTAAATCAGGAGGTGTTATGCCTAGAATATTCTTACTTTATTTTGTTTACTTTCATCTTCAGAATTCCATTGGATACTTGGGGTAAGTTGTGGTTCTATACAACTTTTAGGACTTTTTTCTATGAAGAATACCTTTGGGATTTTGATACAGATTGCATTGCATGTACGTCTTGCTCTGGGTAGCATGGACATTTTGAAAAGTATAATTCTTCTTATATATAAGTGTGGAATATCTTACCATTTTGTATCCTTTGCAAATTCTTTCATAAATGTTTTCAGAGTTGATCTTTAGTTGATTACAACCTAGCAACTTACTTCAACTCCTTAACTGTATTACTTAAAAAAATTCAGATGGGAGTCATAATGATATGCATCAAACTATGAATCCCAATAGAGATATGAGTGCCAGCTTCCTTGAAGAGTCTCATATTCTTTAGATGATTAGAAATCTAATTAAGTTTAATCTAGTTTCCAGGGAAGTAATTTAAGAAGGGAATCATGACAGTAAAATATAAAACCTTGAAATCAGGAATGAAGTACTCAACCCATACATAAATAAATTTGAAATTAAATATGATAAGAGTAAGCATAATAATAGAAAGCATTGAAAACACTGGGTCAAAAAATGAGAAATACTCAAACGCAGTATTTATTGAAAATGTGTTCATTTACTTTACTTTTACTTCTTTGTATGTAGATAACAATAGAATTAAAGTAACCAAAATGCCTATTCCTAGAGTATTTATATTATGTGGATTCCACAAATGGTGTTATCATTTTTTTTTGGAATAGAAATACTTTCTTAAGACTACAAATACATCTTGGAGTAGTAACCACCAACTAGATCTTTATCTTTTCTGCCCTATCATTAATTGGTAATTAATTAATGTGCAATATAACTGAGAATGTTCACCTTCATATGGATATTTAAAGTGGACATATTGTGGTCATTGCTCTCCTCTTTGACAGTTTTATGATGAGATTATTAAAAATGTATAGAACTCAAGATTACTAAGGCAGGTTGTTGTTGTTTTTAGGTGTAGTCGAATTGTGTCCAACTCATAGTGACTTTCATAGGTTTTGCCATGCCTGATTGTTTCGACATTGTATCAGGAGTGGGCTGCTAAGTCCTTCTCCCATATGGGGGTGCTGAACACAGAACCTCACACAGTGCAAAGAGGCACTCTACCAACTGAGATATTAGGGAAATGCATATTTAAACATACATGAATATATTTGACTCATTTTGTGAGCAAGTAAAATCAATAGAGAGATATCACCTGATAAGCAATAAGTTATCTAGGTCAAATGAGAGACTTGAATGATCTAAGGTAAGATTCTTGGCTTTACTTGTTGGCAATAGTAAGCTATAACATTTTTATGAGTAGAATATTTTTCTTCTGAAGAATATTTTTCTGTGTACTCCAAGAAAATTATAAAAAAATAATTGAAGATGTGACAAATAATGTCAGTAATGGTCTTATTAATTTGCTTGGAAGATTAGAGAAATATTGAACATCCTTAATATTTAAAATCAATTTAGTAATTATATACCACTTCCAGGGAATGAGGAAAAGGACTAGCACTGGATCCAAAAATCATATTTGGAAATTAAAATTCTAAAAATCTGTACATGAATTACTCAAAGTGGCATGCTAGCTAGATAGAAAATCATTATCTTCCTAAAATATATTTAAATTTATGTTTGAGCAAAAATTGATATAATTAAATTTACATCTGTTGTTGTTAAGTATTATTGAGTTGGTTCCAAATCATAGCAACCCTATGTACAACAGAAGGAAACACTCCCTGATACTGTGCCAGACACATTCTCTTTTTTATGTTTCAGTCCATTGTTGCAGTCACTGGGTGAATCCACTTAGTTGAGGATCTTCCTTTTTTTGTTGTTGTTAACTTGCCACTCTCCTAAACATCATGTCCTTCTACAGGGATATGTCCCTCTTGACAAGATGTCTAGAATAGGTCAGATGCAGTCTAGCCATCCTTGCTTCCAAGGAGCACACTGGTTTCACCACTACTAGGACAGATCTATTGGTTCTTTTGGCAGTCAGTGGTATATTCAATATTCATCTCTAGCACTATAATTCAACAACACCAATTCTTTTCCTGTCTTCCTTATTCAAGTAAAGCTTTCACAAACATATGATGTAACTGAAAATACCATAAGATGAGTGAGGCACGCCTTCATCTTGAATGTGACATCTTTACTTTTCAACACTTTAAAGAGGTCTTTTGCCACAGCTTTCCCAATAGAATGCAGCCTTGTTTTTTGTTTGTTTGTTTGTTTTTGTTTTGGATTTCTTAACTACTGCTTTCCTGGGTGTTGATGGTAGAACCAAGTGAAGTAAAATCTTGCAGATCCTGAATCTTTCCCCTATTTATCATGAAGTTTCAAGGATTTTTGTTTTCTTGATGTTGAGGTGCAATCCATACTGAATGCTGCAATTTTTTTATCTTTATCAGAACATGTTTCAAATCTTCTTCAAATTCAACAAGTAAAGTTGTGTCATCTCCATAATGCCCATTGTTAATGAGTCTTCCTCCATTCCAGATAATGTGTTCTTTATTACATCCAGCTTCTCAGATTATTTGCTAAGCATAGAGATTGAAACACTATGGTGAAAGAATATAACCTGGACACACATCTTTCTTAAATTTAAACCAGACAGTGTTTCTTTGTTTTATTCAAGCAACTGCCTCCTGGTCCATGTACAGATTCCTCATGAATACAATTTAGTGCTCTGATATTCCCATTCTTCACAATGTTATCCATAATTTGTTATGATCCATGCAGTCAAATCCCTTTGGATAGTCAATAAAATATAAATATATATCGTTATGGTATTCTCTGCCTGCAGCTAATATCCTCCACCTATCAGTTTCAAAAATACGTAGTTAAAACATACCTATAATTTGTCAAAGAATCACAAGGTTTTTACAAATAATATAACAATAATTCAGTATTATATGAAAATAGTGATGCCCGCTCCAGTGGCACATGCCAGTAATCCTAGTGACTCAGGAAGCAGAGGCATGTGTTTGAGGCAGAGGCAGCCTGCATAACTTAAGAAGACACTGATTCAAAATAAAAAATACAGAGATAAGCGTGGGTGCAGCCCAGTGGTAGAATACTTGCAAAGTACGTGCAAGGCCCTGGATTCAGCCCCAAAGTGCCACATAATTAATAACCAAATGAAATAAATAAAAATTGAAACTAAATATATTAAAGAAGGCATGAATTAAAAGAAACATAGAGATACCATATTTATGAATAAAAATGTACTTTGATATCATTATACTCCTTATCTTTGGTCTATGGAATCATTATGATATTAGTGATAAAATTTTGTTACCCAATTGAAAGTTTATATACCTAAGAATAGCAAATTATTGAATAATAAGAAGATATGAGACTTTCCTAAATCTATTCCAAATTATACTCCATTTTAAATTAAAATTTAAAAATACATAGAGTTGTTTCTGAGTTAAACAAATTGATCAATAAATTTAATAGAGAACTTCAAAATAGAGGCCACATGTGTACCAAAATTTGTGGTAGGAAACAAGTGGCATTGTATAGCATAGAAAAGTATTATTCAATGCAAATTTCACAGGTAAATCTAACATATGAATAAAAACTTAACTAGATCAATAATTAACATCATATGGAAACATTTTATACATGGTTCTGAAAATCAAAGTTTAAAATTTTAGAGGACCTAAGAAAATACAAGAATTTAGTGTAGGTAACAACTTCAACTTAAAGGAATTATTGATTAATTTTACTAATAAAAATTAGGACTTTATCAACAAAGAATTAATACTCAGAATTAAGAACATTTTCTATAAATCAGTAGTAAATTTTGGACAAATGGTTCAAATAAGAAATATGAAAAGCAAGTAGCATGCAAAAAGCTTGTCAATTTATTAGATATCACCATTTATGAGCTCCTACATCTAAGTTAACAAAATCAAAGTCCAAACTGTGAATATTAGAGTGCAATGTGAACCAACAAACTAGTGATGCTAATGTTAGAAAACAAAAATTAGCTTGTGAAGTTTCAACATGTATATGTGGAACAATTACACCTTCCCACTGACAAATCAATCTATTTGTACTAGGACATGTTCTTAGCAGTGTTATTGTATGTGGGAAAGCAAACAAATATATAAAAAACCAAACCTGGAATAAATACAAGTGGACATCAAAATTATACTGCTGCTGGCTGCAGTGGTGCATGCCTGTAATCCTAGTGACTTTGAAGGTGGAGAGAGGAGGATCATGAGTTAGAGAGCAGAGGCAGTCTGCATATCTTAGCAAGATGAAAATAAAAAATGGTCTGGAAATGCAACTCAGTGGTAGAGCAGTTGCAAAAACATGCACAAGGCTCTGGATTTAAAACTCCAGAACCACTGAAAAAAAAGATTATATATATGTGTGTGTGTGTATGTGTATACATATACATACATATATATACATACATACACATACATATGTATATAATATTTATATATATATTTATTTATATATACATATATGTATACATATATACATATACATATATATGTTTGTGTATACACAGTATATATAGTATATATATACACACACATACATACAGTGCTGAAAAAACTTATAATATTTTAATGTAATTAAATATTTTAAAGCAGTCCAAAATAATAACAGACTATATATAAAATGTGTACAAACCTTAAAAACATACCATCAAGTAAAACGAATGTTATAAATGATTAACTACATTCTGGGAGCCGGGCGCAGTGGCGCAGGCCTGTAATCCCAGTGGCTCGGGAGGCGGAGGCAGGAGGATCGCAAATTCGAGACCAGAGGCAGTTTGCATAACTTAGTGAGACCCTGTCTCAAAAAGTTAAAAAATGAGCTGAGGGTGCAGCTCAGTGGTCCAGCACTTGGAAAGCATGTGGGTGCAATGCCTTGGGTTCAACCCCCAGCACTGAAAAAAAAAAACTACATTTTGATTCTAAATTTATAAAGGTAAATGTAAATAGATTTAATATGGTGGGAGTTAGTGTTTGATTGAAAGTCTTGGGAGGAAATAAACAGATACTATAGAATTAGAAAATTTAAAAATATTTTTAATTTTTGTGTTAAGCTTTACAGTTTTGTATTTTAACTTTATCAAAATAAAACTATATTACATATGATGTTTTGTGTGCAGCAAGTTATATTATTACCAATTGCAAATGTAGCATTAACCATATACTCACCTCCTATTATAGTTTGGATCTAAAATGTCCACCAAAGTCATATTGTTTGGTCTGTAGCTGGTGGCATTGTCCTGGGCGGTTGTGGAACTTTGGGTGGTAGGTCTAGCTTAGAGGAAATGAGTCATTGGGTTTGGGTGTTTGGAAGTTTTTATCCTGGACCTGTGTCTCCACTCTCTCTGCTTACTCATGAAGATGTAACATCATTTGCCATGGCACTGTCTCCTGCCACAGCCATACCTGCCCCACCTTAATTATGGACTGTGAGCTTGCAATAAATCTCTTTCCTCCATAAGTTTGTTACCATTGTTTCTTTCTATTACAGTTATGACAGATAGCTAATACACATCCCACAAAAATAATGCTTATGGATAAATTAGTTTTTGATATATGCGTACACAAAGGCAACTTTGTTACTAAGTAGCAGTGTTAGTCAAGAAGAAGATAGGTAACCTTGTAACAGTATCTCCCTCTTCTATTTATAATGGACAAATAAATATTATTTACATAATGTATATAGCAAGTATTTGTAATATACCAAATTCTTGTCATCAAGTATTTAATTTTTAATACCATGGCAATATATTATATAAAACAATTTTAAATTAGTTTCTCATTGGTGAGAAAACATTCTGAAGGTCAT
>VMDO01021572.1:0-35164 GCA_007922755.1 Pedetes capensis | reverse complement strand
ATCCACTCCCAAGGCAATCCCGAAACAGTCAGCCATTGAAAACCCTATGAGGGTCGCTATGAGTCGGATACCGACTCAACTCGACAGCACCTAACAACAACAACAACAAGTGGCAAAATGGGCTGGGATTTAGCTCAATTGGTAGAGTGCTGCGCTGCAGTCTCTGAGGTTCCGAGTTCAATTCCCAGCACCACAAAAATGGGAGAAGGACCTGGCAATCCACTCCCAAGGCAATCCCGAAACAGTCAGCCATTGAAAACCCTATGAGGGTCACTATGAGTCAGATACTGACTCGACAGCACCTAACAACAACAACAAGTGGCAAAATGAAGAGGATTGAAAAATCACAGCCCTCCCCATGCTGCACTGCCCAGTCTCTCTCCTCTGTGTCCTTACTGAGGAGGATCCTCTTGGCAGTGGTGGGACCGTGTGGGCATATGGTGGTGACAAGGCAAGCACTTGCCACCGTGGAAGCCATCTTGCCTGGATCCTGGCAGTGGAGAGACCAGGAGCCCCCCGCACATGTGGTTCCAGCCTCCCAGCCCAGGCTTTCCTGTGACCCCCCCATCCAATCACATCCTCCGACTCTGAAAACGGTTTTGTGGCATGCATTGTAATTATTCAGTCACAACTGGCTTGTCCCTCCTGTTTTCATGGATCAAGCATTTGCATATCTGACAGGCAGGAAGAGCCACTATTAAGCAGGATGACCTGGACCTCCTCTCTGAGTGCCACCTTTGTTCCAAAAGCAGGGACGCATGGTGTTCTTGACAACTGACGGCAGCTGTGTTGGACTGACCACATCCTTGCCATGGAAACACCAACACTGTCCCACCAATCCATTACCCCTCCCTCCTGGGACTCAGTGGGGCTGAAGCAAAGGCAACAGGAGCCATCCCTACCCTGGAAGAAGGAGGGGGACATGGATTTTGTAACCCACGATCCCAAGAGACGAGAAGAACTTCCGCATACCCAGTTCAGCAGCTCGATCTTCCGGGGGTCGGTCTCCTCCTCCACTTCCTCCTTCACCTTCCCTTTCTTCTTCCCTTTCCCTTTGGGTCTTCCCTTCACGGTGGTGGTGGGCGGCTTCTTCTCCTTCTCTATGGCTTTGGTATCCACAGGGGGAGCCAGGCTTCCCAGGGGCTACAACGCACAGCAAACAGAGTTGGGAAAAGGGGTGAGGCGGTCCCTTGTCCCAAGACAAGCACGCTGACCCCCCATGTCCACGTGCATGTGCACACATGCAGCGCATATAGATGCGCACACGGACTCACACATGGGCCCACACACGCACACACACACACACACACACACATACCCCACATATGCCAAGACAGGTACACATGCAATCAGTGTGCACACCCACACAGCATACCTGCAAGTGTGCACCTGACTGTGTGCATACGTATGCACACAAGTCTCACAAACACAAACACACACTGGCATGAACACTTGTGTAGACACACACAGATAGACAGCCATTGCAGTCCTGGCTGTCTGATGGAGAAGGCCATGACATCGTGAACTACTGTTTCTTATGCATAAACACCACATCATATTTGGCTTGATGGAGTGGCTTTGTATATTGGCATTTTGGTTGATGTGGTTGACATTTTGACTGATGTGTGTTTTTTCACAAAGGAAAGGATTATTGTTGTTAGGTGCTGTCGAGTCAGTGTTTGACTCATAGCGACCCTACATACAACAAGTGAAACACTATTGTCAGTGCTTCTTTGCTATTCATAGGGCTTTCAATGGCAGATTGATTTTTGGGAGTGGGTTGCCGGGTCCTTCTCCCAAGCCTACAGTGCCTGGTGTTCCCAGGCAGTCTCCCATCCAAGTACTAACCAGGCCCAACCCTGCTTAGCTTCCAAGATCTGATGGGATCGGATGCCACAGGGCTACAGCTGCAGACAAAGAAAGGATGCTGAGAGGAAAATTCAAAGACACCAAAGAGATGTGCCCGTAGTTGTCTAAAGATCGAACATGGTTGTGAAGAGGTCAGAGACAATAGCTATGCCCACAGGTACTGTCTGGATATAAACATGAACTTGAGTTATGTGTGAATGAAGAAGCTGTGTCAGGTGTCACGGAGCTGCGTGCTATATGGTAACAGAGTGGAGACTTCAGGGCTTCCATGGTAATTAAGCAATCCAGTCTCTTGTTCTGAAATGTGGATGGACTATTAAGGATGTGTAGCACTTGAGTAAATTAACTGCGTAACAGAAAAGGAAAAAATGAACAAAGGGAATTGCTGACTAGAGAGAAAATAGGGATAATTCAGGCAAGGGAAGAGAACTTCAAAAAACTATCATTTGCATCCCCAGATATTATAGCTGTGAGATGAAGCTTTCTTATATATTAAAAATGTTTAATTTTTTAAAAAAATAATATAAAACTAAAGAAAAGGTAGAGATTTCCAAAATCATTGAGCAAGTGGAGAGTTGATGGATATATGTCTACAAATTAATCAGGCAGGTATGAGAAAACACATTATGTCAAGTACATGGGCACCTGCCAGGAACCTAAACATACAGAGACATAAATACTTTGGGCGGTGGGGCGGGGGAGCTTGGGCTTGTCACCATATGCTCATCTTCATTATTTGATTTTAAGACCACAGTGATGTCTTAACTAAAAAGTAGAAAGCAAAGACTACTCTTGTTGTTGGGCTGTGATTTAGCTCAGTTGGTAGAGCACCATTCTGCAGTCTCTGAGGTCCTGAGTTCGATTCCCAGCACCACAAAAATGGGAGCAGGATATGGCAATCCACTCCCGAGGCAATCCTGAAACAATCAGCCATTGAAAACCCTATGAGGGTCAATATGAGTCGGCCACGACTCAACAGCACCTAACAACAACAGCAACAACTCTTGTTGTTAGGTGCCATCAAGTCATGTCTGAATCATAACAACCAGACGTACAACAGAACAAAACACTCCTGACACTGTGCCATGCCAGTCATATGCGCACGTGCGCACGTGCACACAGACACAGACACAGACACACACACACACACACTCCACCACCCTTGTCCACACACATCACAGTACACACATGGACACCCCTACATATGTGATACACTCAAGTTATCTCACCCATGGCTTCACATTCCCTCACATATTACACACTCCTGTACACATGTTTATGCCCTCAGGGACACTACTCACACTAAACTGTGTATGTTCATCACACACCATTCATCACGCATCCACCTACTCCCTTACGTACAGCGCACAGAGACACAATACTGTAAACTACACCATGAGCTACACCACAAACATCACAAACTTGTTCTCTCTCTCTTCCTCTCACTCTCTTTTACACACACGTGTGCCCCAGAGTTAGTCATGACTCCAAGGTTTCACGGAACATAGTTTGAAAAATCAATGGCCTGGATAGAAACACCGTATTTAATTTTAATGAGCTGTTTTCTATCTCAGGAGAAGGGCGTGGTAATCCACTCCTCAAGCAACCCCAAGACAATCAGCCACTGAAAACCCTATGAGGGTCCCTATGAATTGGGCTCAATGGCATTGCACAAGAACAATTTTCTTTCTTTTTTCCTTTAAAGAGTAAACACCCACATTGGGCAGCAATGATAAAAGATTTGGTGGTTCATTTCTTCAAGAAGACTAGTTTGAATGGGGAATTAGTGCTCACAGCTTTTGCATCTTTGGGTTCGCTATAAACAGCAATGTCTTCTGATAAACTTAATGGATTACCTGTCAGATCATGAGAAAGCCCAGGTGGTTCCCTGAGGTCCATGTCACGGGGATGACATGCTAATACATAATCTGTACAGAGTCATAATAAATTATTTGTTGTTGTTTTTAGATGCCATTGAGTTGAGTCCGACTCATAGTGATCTGATGTACAACAGAATGAAACACTCCATGACACTGTGCCATGCCAGTATTTCTCTGCTATTCACAGGGTTTTTGATGGCTGATTGTTTCAGGATTGCTTTGGGAATGGGCTGCTAGGTCCTTTTCCCATTACAGGGGTCCCGGGGATCCAACCCAGGGCCTTAGAGAGCACAGATGAGCACCTCACCCACTGACCTAAACCCCTTAGACAATAAATAATAGGAACTGAAAAACATTTAGTTTCACCGGCCAGTGGGGCCCAAAGACAAAGATCTGGCTCCGTGCTATGTCAACTCGGTTCCAAGCCAGGGCCAAGCTCAGCTGATCCGGAGCTGAGGCGTTGGTTCCTGCAGGGCAAGAAGAGAGAGAGTTTTCACTGTGCGCTTAGAGCGCCAGATTCAGTAGGAGCTGCACAGTGAGCACAGGTTTCCTGGGGCTGGCTCAGTGCTGCCTGGGACGCAGCATCCCACACAGCCTCGCCTCTCACCCCTGGATTACCAGTAGGGCCACAAAGCTAAGAACACCATGCTTTCCAGTTTCCTGGGAGAAGAGTCAAGGCGACCTCCTCCCATGTCAACTCTGCATGGGCTCCTCGGGAGAGACACAGGATTTGCTGAGGGACTCAAGACCTCATCTGCAAAAAGGTGGGAGCCTTGGGACTGCCCAGATATCTGCCAGGCCATGCCAGGGGCCAACACCTGTCCTGGGAACACCAGCCAGCCTCAGGTAACCCCCGCCTCTCTCTGCCCTATCCCCTCCTAGCCCCAGTCTAGCTGCAGGGCAGGGAAGAAATGTGTATCCCAGAGGAGCCCACACCCCACAGATGGCTGAGCGAACCCCGTCATTAGAGGTGGGCTGGGGAATTAGACAGAGCCCCGTGGAATGTGGTGATTGCAAATTGAAAACTGTTTTTCATGCTTACTGAACAGGAGCTCTCAAGGAACAAATTCTGACTCTGACTCCAGCCTGTCGTGGTCCCTGGGCACCCATGCCCCCCACCCCATGGAAACCCACTGGGAACTTTGTCACTCTAGCATGATGCCACACTCAGGTTACCCCTGACGACCTGGGGGGCTCCAGGGCCTGTTACTGACAGGCACAGGCCTTGGTGGGAGAGGAAGGGAGGGATGTCTGGTCACTGGCAATGCCCAGGTCAGCTCAGCACTGACTCCCTATTTGCTGAGAACTCACCCTTCAGCAGGGCCGTTAAAATCGCCATCTCCAGGTCTTGCTGCCCCTCGGAGCCCATTCTGAACACGGTGACCTTGAAACAAGGGGACCAGAAAAGACAGAGTTAAGGCAAAAGAGAAAACCAAAGGGAAGACTCAAAGTGCTTTTTGAAGAGCAAACACAGAGTGCCAGGCACGGTGGCGCACACCTGTCATCCCAGCAGCTTGGGAGGTAGAGGCAGGAGGATTGCAAGTTCAAGACCACAGGCAGTCTGTGTAACTTAGTGAGACCTTGTCTCAAAAAAGTAAAAAAAAATGGACTGGGGGTGCAGCTCAGTGGTCCAGCACTTGCAGAGCATGCAGACGCAAGGCCCTGGGTTCAACCCCCAGTACCGCAAAATAATTAATTAATTAATTAATTTAGGAAAAAAAGAGCAAACATAGAGACTGATGTGTCATGAAATGATTGCAAGAACCAAACAGTTTCAAGCCCTGTGTCACTCTTGCTGAGTGAACCCTCCCTTGGATTCCCATTTTATTATTCCCCGCATCCATTCAGGATCTACAACGCAACCTCCAAAGGGCCATCGGGATGATCAAATCAGATCCAATCAGACAGGCTATGTTTATAGGAAATTTGCAAGTGGAGAGTCTGGAAGGTGTTATCCATGTAGCGCCAGTTCTTTATAAATCCAGGTAAGGAAGGAAGGCATGGGAAACAATCACTGCATTTGGAACGTGAAATGATTTCAACTTCATAACCACATCTGAAAGGGTGTTATAGGTCTTTCTCTTCCATGTCTTTAACCCTGATTCATATTTTGAGACTCTGATTTGGGCGATTGGTGTGACATCACCTCCTCGTTGCTATGACCTGAAAGCACCTGGGACCCTCCCTGGGGAGGGGGGGTTGTTCTGTTTCCATTGTGTGCACACCTTGCCAATTTGGTACGGGTGTGTAAACTGCCTTTTGGAAAAGGTTGAACTAAAACACAAACTCTGTCCAGCATGCCTGGGCAGAACCAGAAAAGGACACATAATTCTACGGAGCTCGTTTGGAGATAAATTCAAGAAACTTACAAGTTCTTTCTTTTTCATGCACTCCATTATAACCGCAAACAGCTGACTCGATTGGGTCTTGCTGTAATTAAACGTTTTCTGAATGGTAATGAGAAGCTGATCCCTGAGGGTCTCGTGGATTACCCTGTTCAAGGAAAATGGGAAAGAGAAGAAAATAAAGGAAGGCAGATCTGTTCCTCAGTAAATCCTACATCTCTAGGTCTATCTGGTGTCTCTGATTTGAAACTTGGCTATTGCAGGGGATCCGTGCATAGGAGGCAGAGAATCACTGTGGTCAGAAACTGCATTTACGCTTGTCTTAAATTCCAGCTCTGTCACAGACCTTATAAGGGAAACAGAGCTGGAAGAGAGTGGATTCACTAGAGAGAAAATTCAGTCAGGAACATCATGCTCTGGCCGGCTCCCTTGCATGCTGCCCTTGGAGTGGGAGAAGTGATCTAGCAAATCCTTGTCATTTAAACATTTTGGGGGTGTTTAAGCAGATCACTTCAGTAAGAACCCACCCTTGTCACAGGTCAGAAATCCTACCCTCCTTCTTCACAGTACTTGTGTGCAAAGGACAAAATGTCTGAGGCCCGTCCGCTGCCATCGCAAATCACCACGGGGACAGGAGGGTCTTCTCGAAGGTACTCCAAGACAACGGAAACCACGTTAGGGCCCCCTTCCACCACCAGGCCCACGACTGGCACACCCTGCCCCAGCCCTGCAAGGAAAACCACAGTCACGGTGTGGACCAACATACGGCTCCTTCTCCCGGCTCATTTTGATTCCTGAAATACAGCAAAGAGCTAAAACTTCACAACCCCACGGAGCACCCATGGGGTGTTGTGTTCACTAAGAGGCAGGAAGGAATTCAGGCATGGGACCATTGTTTTCATTCTTGCCATCCAACCTCATAGTATGGCCTTGCTGGAAAACCCAGAACCTCAAAAATCCTGGAATTCCTGACTCCCGTGCAGTTAAATTCCATGCATAGCTCACCAGCACAAGGCTATATTGAGGTTAGCCGTGAAAACTCGGAGATGCTCCTGGCTGGAAAAATACCTCCTGTGCTTCCCTGCCTTGGGGGCTGAAATTCCCACCTTGATGGCTGTCCCCTAAAGAATACCACAATGAAAGAAGGCATGGATGGGCCACAGGAGAGCTCAGTTCCATTCCTGGCCTCGCCCATATTTGCCTTGTGACATTGGACCAGTTACCAAACCACCGTGAATCTTAGAGGACCATTTGTAAAGGGTGAATAATCACAAGGGTTTCCTTATCTCTTCAAGGAGCGATAGATCTAAAATATGAGAAAATGTTTGGCTATTAACGTATTTTATAAACTTTAAGGGGCATACCATTATGGTACATACAGTCTGATTGTTTCTGCCTCCAGTGTTTGGAATAAGGCAGTACAGGGGAAATATCCTTAATCTGAAGATCCAAAATTCATAATTGAGAGCATTTTCAGTAATCGAGAACATTTTGGAGTAAGAGGATAAAAGGAGAGAAGGGGTCACAGGAACAAATTCGCCTGCCTCTCAATTTCACCTGAATTGATCAGGACAGAGGATATACTTGTTCCTGGCTTTCTGATGGGGAATGGTTCTACAACTCCCTTGCAGATACCAAAATCTGACCAAGATCTAAGGATGCTCAAGTCCTATATTTAAAATGGTTTACTATGTACATAGAATCTCCCGGGTGTTTTAAACGATCTCTAGGTGACTCATAAAACAATGCAAATGAAAATTGTTGTCCTGTTGTATTGTTTAGGGAATGATGATGAGAAAAAATTCTGTACGGGTTCCCAAAAGATGTCATTTTTCTCCTAGTTATTTTCCGACTGCAGTTGGTTGAACCCTCCAATGCATAACCCATGGATAGAAAGGACTGATTTTATGAGTATGTTTCACCAGGTGTCTGTTTGTTGTGATGAGAATAAGTTGATCAACATTAACAAACAGCATGCAGCAAATGTGTCATTGGCCTCACAGTTCTCAAGAGCTTCAGACAGAATCTGCCAGCACAGGTGTTGAGAAGACTTGAAAATTTCCAGTGGGCAGGTTCATAGTTCGTGGTTCACTCCCATGATGCGCTTCTACAATCCAGGGTGCTTAAGTATTTGGAATGAATTTCCTGTGTCCTACTGGAATAATTACAGTTAGGTTCATTTCAGTAAGCAAGCATTGAAGGTTTGCTTTGGACCAAGCCCTGAACAAAAGACACTGGAAGATGGATCAGGATGACGTCAACTCTGCCTTTGAGATTTCCAACTTAAGCAAGGCTTGAGGTTCTAGAGATTCAGGCATATGGCGGCCAGATCACCTTGGTTTCTAGAAACAGAGTCACACTGGTTCTTCTCAGCTCAGGCTGGGCTCCCTGAAGCTCCTGCTGTGGGAGGTGACAACTGAGCACCCCTTTGCTGTCCCTGCCCTGCTTAGAGCCCTAGGCAAAGGATGACAAAGGGAAGCCCACAAGTCACGTGGCCAAGTGGAGTTGGGCAGAATGAAAACTAAGACGTCCAAAAAGTTAAAAATGTCGAGAAGAAAAAATCCAACTGACTTCGCCATCCAGATCTGATTCTTAGAAATTCACAACTTTTCACAGTAGGCCATCTTCATTCTAACCTCTTGAGCAATATCACAGCCCCTTAAGTTATGTTCTGTAATGACCATCTCCCAGGACTTTGTTGTCTTGCACAAAAATCTTACCAGTTGCAGTAAAAGCAAAATATCCTTTGAGATCACTTAATACTTGTTTAACTGTAAGAATTATTAGCCTATGAGCATGTTCCAAGAGATTATACCAGCTATTTAAATTCTGCCTGCAGCTGTACCACTGCGGCATCCAATCTCACCAGATCTCAGAGGCTAAGCAGGGTGGAGCTTGGTTAGTTTCTTGGATGGGAGACTGCCTGGGAACACCAAGTGCTGTAAGCTTGGGAGAAGGACTTAGCAGCCCACTCCCAAAATAATCAGGCACTGAAAACCTTATGAATAGCAGAGAAGCACTAACCATAGTGCCGGGCATGGCACAATGTCAGGTAGTGTTTCATCTGTAGTATAGAGGGTTGTTATGAGTCAGATCCAACTGGATGGCACCTAACAACAATTTTAATTCTGACCAATTCTTATCCTTTCATCTGGTTGAGGTTCGTTTCTTTCTCTCTAGCTGAACCTCTGATTTCTCCCAACAGCAGGTGGTCCCCCTAGATCAGCAAGGGTGACACCCACCAGGAGAGGATGGTCCTCCAGTCCTCTGCAAAGGTTTTCCCACCTGTACATCTTAGGCTAGGTGAGAGACCCAGAACTACAAAGATGCTTAATGACTATATAACATTTATGAGTTGATAGAAGGAATCATTAGAAGGACCTGGCAATCCACTCCCAAGGCAATCCCGAAACAGTCTGCCATTGAAAACCCTATGAGGGTCGCTATGAGTCGGATACTGACTCGAAGGCACCTAACAAAAAAAGAAGGAATCATGCTAAGTCCTTGAGAAATTTTCTTGTCACAATATTTGAAAAAGAACTGCAGTAAGTACAAGGGAAGAGAACCATGGGGCTGGGGGAGTGCCATCACCATGACAACCCCCTACATGGTTGTTTCCTGCACCAACTCGTGAAGTTGGGCAGAGAATCACATGGTAGCGTGAGTGCCAACCAGCAGGAAGCTAAGCCAAAAGGTGTAGGTAAGCCATGTCTATGCCTGCAGCAGTAGCCCTGTGGCATCCGATCCCGTCAGATCTTGGAAGCTAAGCAGGGTCAGGCCTGGTTAGTACCTGGATGGGAGACCGCCTGGGAACACCAGGTACTGTAGGCTTGGGAGAAGGACCTGGCAACCCCCTCCCAAAAATCGATCTGCCATTGAAAACCCTAGGAACATCAGAGAAGCACTGACAATAGTGTTTCACCTGTTGTATGTAAGGTCGCTATGAGTCGGATACCGACTCAACGGTACCTAACAACAACAACAAAGCCATGTCTATTGATCTGGAAAGAATCAAGGGTAAAGCTTTCTACCCCCTCAGGCAACTTCCTTCTCAGCTCAGTTTTCATGTATACGGCATTGGTCCACAGAGGTGCCGTGGGCTTTGCAGAACTCACTTGTATTGATCTTCTGCAGAGAGATGTGCTTCTCCAGCTGCCTTCGCAGCTTCACCTCGGCGCCATACTTCCCCAGAGTACCGTTGTCTGCCAAGATGAAGTGAGTGTGAGAGTTGTTGAGCACAGAGAGCTTACTCAGAGGGTTGGACATGGTCTGGTACACTCTTGTTACCTGACAAAATGCACAACGCAGATCAGAGACATAGAACTCAAATGTTAAGACCGACAGTGAAGGAAGTAGAATATGTAATGCATATAATAGCTGCACTGAAAACTATTCTTGCTTCGCCACCTTATCTATTGAAGGTTGTTTTCCCAATTGGTAGCATAAGACAGAATAAAATTTAGCTACTTTAGATAGTGACAACCCAACAATTATACTCCTAGATACTTCTCACAGAGAAATAAAAACAACATTGGCACAAAATCTTGTGTGTAAATATTTATGTCAGATTTATTTGTAACAGACCACCTGTAAATAACCCAGATGTCCTTCAACAGATAAATGGTTAAACAGTCTGTGGTATATCCATACCATGGAATACTACTCAGTAATAAAAAGGAAGGAACTATTGATACACATGATGATCTGAATGAATGTCCAGAGAATTATGTAGAGTGGAAAAAGTCATCCTTAAAAAATGAAAAACTGTGCGATCTCATGGATGTTAACATTCTTGAAAGGATAAAATTATACGAGATGTGTGGCATGTGAGAGGTTGTCAGAGGTTAAGAAAGAAATGTAGGTGGGTGGGAATTAGGTGCAGATATTAAAGAGCAACAGGAGGGACCCCTGGGTTAATGGAAATGTTCTGTATCATGACTGCATCCATGTCAGCATCCTGGTTGTGATATTGCAATATCATTTTGCAAGATGCTATCGCTGGGGAATGGGTGCAGGGTATATGAGAGCTTTCTTTGTTATTTCTTACAACTGCATGTGAATCAACAAGGACCTCAAATACAGATTCCAGGTTTTAAAAGTTACCACTGTCTTCAGAGTAAATACTTACGTCCTTCCCAACCAGGTCCTCCTTGTTCTCCACCATGCCCCATGGAGCGATTCCAATCGCACAGACCCGACCTCTGGACTTGGAGGAGTGGTCCTTCAAAGCATCTCCCACGTGGCTGATGACACCTGTGAGCAGCCTCAAGTCACATTTCAGGCCCTTCTACATCCCATCACACCACTGTTCATGAACCTCAGGGACAGCTGTTCTGAGCCCCCAGGTTCCCTATGGGCCATACGTTCCTTTATGAAAAGAAAGCAGACTGAAAGTCTGAGCTTATACTAGCTATCATTCCTGCTTTCACGTCTGGAACAGGGAAAGCAAAAGCAGGAACCAAAGCAACCAGGCAAAGATTTCCTCCACAACTTTCTATACCCCAAAGATGGAAGCCATTGGAGGCTCTTTGGCAGCCCTTGGGTACATTGAGCTAAAAGTGAGGACCAGACCACCTGGCACATTCCTTGACCTCTCCATGCATCAGTTTATTTGCTTATAAAACGAGGAATGATTGTCAACAGGCTTATTCAAGATGGTGCTTGTGCCGAGCTCAGGTGTAAGGAACACGGTGGGTGATGCGGAGATGTTCACCATTATCACTATTGTTGTTACTGAAGTTTGGGCCTTGAGTATCTCCCAATGGCCCAGTGATGGAGGCTAGGTCCCCAGGCTGGCACAAGTGAGAGGTGGTGGAAAGTTTAAAAGGTAGAACCTAGTGGGTATCCTTGGGTCATGGGAGGGGTGCCCTTGAAGGGGATTTGAGGACTCCTGTCTCTTCTCTCTCTTTCATTCCTGGCCATGTCCTCCCACCATAATATGAAGCCACAGACTCCAAGAAATAAGGCCAACCAATCATGAAATGAAACATCTAAAACTATGAGCTGAAACCAACCTTTTCTCACTATAAGTTAATTATTTCAGTTGTCTGTTATAAGTGATGGAAAGCTAACAAAATTATTATATTTGCTGTTGAACCAAAATTAATCCATAACAAAACCTTAAAAAAAATTCTACCAAACAAAGACTTCATTTTTGTCATGATTATGATCAGGATGCAGAGTGTTTCGTTTTCTGAACATTCTTACTACAAAGCCCTTTGGGGGCCCCAGTGGGTGTGGGGTGTACACATTTACAGTGAGCAAAAGGCCTGCTCTTACCTGTACTGACGCCCCCTGTGAAGATCCAGGCCCCTGTGGTCATGGCGGCCTTGATCAGGCCTTTCCCAAACACCTGCTTCAGCTTGGGCTGCATCTCAAAGTTCTGGAGGCCCCCATGCACCGATATTAAGAGCTTGGGGAGTTCCAGCTGCCAGTCTTTCACCATGAGATGAAGCAGGGAATCTGGCTTGGTCTCATGGGATACTCGGATATACTGGAAAAGAGATTGTGGGGCTCAGTACCTGTTACTGATTTTGTTTCTTGTGTCAAAGGGGAGGTGGGCTACTGCATGCGTCCAAGCAAGGTCTGGCTTGTTTTTCTCTCACAGTGTCCTGGAGTCCTTTGTGTGTATCTGTGGTCAAGTGGTGAAGGGGATCTTTGGGAATGGTTGTCAGATTGAGTAAATAAAAACATAGAATGTCCAGTCCTAGGGTTTGAATGTTTGTGTTCTTCCAACATCCATGGCTGAAATTTAACCGCCAATGCAACAATATTAAGAGAGGGAGAAAGGATAATGCTCTTCAGCCCTAAAGGAGCTGGCTCCCCTTTCCTGTCATGTGAACATGCAGCAAGGTGCCAGCCATGAAGCAGGTGAGACCACCAGAAACTAACTCTTCTGGCTCCTTGATCTCGGGCCTTTTACCTCTAGAACATACATTTCTGTTGTTTATACATTACCCAGTCTAAGGAATTTTGTTATAGCAGCTGAACAGACAGAGTCACCCAGTTTCGTGTGAATTTGAGAGGAACAATAAAAGAATGTTTTAGTATAAAATTTTTACCAAATGTGGTAAATCGTGCAATGTTTGGGACACACTTGCACTACAATTTTATTTGTTGCTTGTCTGAAATTCTGATGTAACTGAGTGTTCTGTACTTTATCTGTCAGCCCTTATCTTGGAGGAATCAACTACAAAAATACTCCAAGAAGTGTGATGAGGATATTGTGTGAATGGGAAAGGGGATTGTGGGCCGACATCTGGACTTGACCTTCTCCTCAGGTGAGGTAGAGGCTAACGGTCAGAGGCCTCAGCTCCTCTGTGTTGCTTCTTTGTGACTATGCCAGTATGTAGGGTACCATTCCTGAAGACCGTTGTTAGATGCTGTTGAGTTGTGTCTGACTCATAGCGACACTTATAGGGTTTTCAGTGGCTGATTCAGGATTGTCTTGGGAGTGGATTGCCACATCCTTCTCCCATTTTTGTGGTGCTGGGAATTGAACTTGGGACCTCAGATACTGCAGAGCAGCGCTCTTCCAACTGAGCTAAATCCCAGCCCTCTGAAGACCTACGTGGCGGTATTTGGAGCATATATGAATTTTATTTGAACAATGAAGGTTGATCAGTGAAAAGGTGTGAAATTGCATACACAGGGTGATGGGAATGTTTTCAGAATTAGCTGAAAAGGCTCACATTGCTGACCCCTCCCCTCTCTCTGCAGAGCCCATCAGAAAGGCAGAGGGCACTTCCTGTTTACACGAAAATGTGACAGGCTTTGGTCCTTCTCTTGCCAACTGAGAGCAGACCTGGGGAAGCTGTAGACAGACCTCAGAGGAACATATTTCCAGAGACCCCCAGGACATCTAGCAAGGTTGTAGGTCCATTGTTATTTAAAGGAAAAAAAGAAAAGGAATTTCCCATCATTGGAAATGGAGCTGTGGGATGCCCTTGCAGGGTTGGGCTGGAGTGTGGTCTGCAGGGTCAGAGCTTTGGGATGGATTTATGGGATTCTGCACATTCTTTTTTTTTTTTTTTTTTTTCAGTACTGGGGGTTGAACCCAGGGCCTTGTGCTTGCATGCTCTGCAAGTGCTGGACCACTGAGCTGCACCCCCAGCACCCCCCCCTTTTTTTTTACTTTTTGAGACAGGGTCTCGCTAAGTTATGCAGACTGCCTCTAGCCTCGAACTTGAGATCCTCTTGCCTCCGCCTCCTGAGCTGCTGGGATTACAGGTGGGCGCCACTGTGCCTGGCAGATTCTGCACATTCTTTACAATGACATTCAGTGTCCTAGTCTCATGGCTAAAAATCCACGTGCCCAGATATAGTTCTCTTTGCAGCAAAATATCTAGGAAGTTTCAGTCATAGCCCCGAGGGAGACCCGGGCATCTGCAGGTTGGGGGCTGGGAGCCAGGCCTCTGCTTGAGCACAGGTCCCTGTGGCCCTCTTACCATGGCCTTGTTAGAGTATCCGCCGCCCTGGAATTCAAGAATCCCGTAGGAGTCCGTGGGGTAGCTCTGGGTGTGTTTGCTGACAGCCCATTTCTCAGGCTGGGCGTCCCCCTGCCTGCAATCCTCTCCATTTCTGCTGGGGCTCGAGCTTGGCAGAGGGGGGATGTGCAGGTTGACGAGCTGGCCACAGCAACACCTGGAAACCAAAGCAAAGCAACCCACCAAAACCTGGACCAAGTGTTAGGGAGGACAGCGGGAGCCCGAGGCCTGCCGTGGTGCAGCTGGGGTCCAGGTGCCGGCCACGTGGAAAGGCAGGCACAGGGCAGATGTGCACCTGCAAGGCAGCAGGGAGCGGGGCTACAAGAGCCAGGGATGGATCGCGCCGGAGATGAGACAGGAGGCCTTGAGTGGGCTGCACGGATGGCGTGTGCGGGGTGCACCCATGCGGGGGCCCTCGCCAGGAGGTCCGTGTGCTCCTGTGGCAGCCTGGGAGACGGTTCCATGCCCTTCTGGCTCCTCCATTAGTGGCATGGGTGCTCACTATTCCAGGTTTTCTTCCTTTTCTTCCTTTTTTCTTCCTTCTTTCCCTCCCTCCTAATCTCCCCATATCCTTTCCCTCTTTTCCCTCCCTTCCTTCCCCCTTCCCTTCCTTCCTTCCTTCCTTCCTTCCTTTCTTCTTTCCTTCCTTCCTCTGTTCCTTCCTTCCTTCCCTCCCTCCCTCTCTCTTTCTTTCTTTTCCTTCCTTCCTTCATTCCTTCCTTCCTGTTTTCCTTCCTTTTTTCCTCCTTCCCTCCCCCCTTCCCTCTTCTTTCCACCCTTCATCTCTTGGTTCTAAATTTCAGATAAAGTTTTATCTACCATATAATTGACTCATTTAACCCTTTGACAGCTATCAGGACACATATGTCCAAAAGTGAGTGTGTAGAGAATTTTTTTTTCGGTACTGGGGGTTGAACCCAGGGCCTCCTGCTTGCATGCTCTGCAAGTGCTGGACCACTGAGCTGCACCCCCAGCCCATTTCTTTTTACTTTTTGAGACAGGGTCTCGCTAAGTTATGCAGACTGTCTCTGGTCTCGAACTTGCGATCCTCCTGCCTCTGCCTCCTGAGCTGCTGGGATTACAGGGAGGTGCCACCACGCCCAGTTTAGTGTGTAGAGAATTTGACAGAAAAATCAAGAAAGTGGTAGAAAAATGTATTTTGCAGGCTCACCTTATGCTCTCCAATATTTTGCTAATCATGTTCTTGCCATGCCCAGCACTATGCCAGTGCTTCTCTGCTATTCATAGGGTTTTCAATGGCTGATTTTTTGGGGGGAGTGGGCTGCCAGCTCCTTCTCCCATTTTTGCAGTGTTGGGAATGGAAGCCAGGGCCTCAGAGAGCACAGAGCAGCACTGTACCGGCTAAGCTAAACCCCAGTGAATGAATTCTTTGACATTTTGTGCATAGGTAAGCCCTTTAATAAAGCTGTATGTTGTTCACTTAATCACTCAAATCTTTCTTGTAATAAAAATTTCTCTTCATCTAAATAAATTATGGAACTCTATTGAAGAAGCCCAAAAGATATCCTGGAATCCATCTATAGCTCTCTGGCCCTTTCTCTCTGAGAGGACTGCTGTGGGCCCATCTGGTTATAGAGGGTCCATTAAAGTGGCCACAGATACAAACTCTTTTCCAAGACCATTTGCGTCTTAACAGAGAGTGGATTAGCCCAATATTTACCCTCATGGGGAACAGAGGCCAGCACCCTCTTTGACTCCTCCCTCCTCTCCCACAAGCACTAGAAGAACCTTTGCTGGGTAACTGCCCAACATGCCCTGGCTTGGCTGGTGTCTTATTGTGCATTCCAACTTACCTGTTAGGGTCTTTTGTGCTGGGAATTACAAAGATGCATTCTCGTTTGCAGAAGGTCTTCTCTATCCAAGATTTCTGACCCTGGGAGAGAAAGAAAGGGAAATTAGGCTGGCATAGCTCCAAGCCATCACCAGGGTTCATTTATGAAAAATAAAATTAACATAAAATTAATATGCCATGAATAGGAAATCTTCCCATAGCATCAGTTTGTAGATTTTCTTTTTTTTTCTTTCCTTTCCTTTCTTTCCCTTTCCCTTTCCATCTTTCTTTGTTTCTCTCTCTCTCTCTCTCTCTCTCTCTCTCTCTCTCTCTCTTTCTTTCTTTCTTGTTTTTTGCACTGCTAGGGATTAAACCCAGGACCTCATAAGTGCTAGGCAAGCATCCTACCAGTGGATTACATCGCCCACTGCATTAATGTTGTTGTTGGGTGCTGTTGAGTTGGGTCCCACTCATAGCGACCCTATGTTTAACAGAATGAAATACTCCCCAACACTACCATTCACATAACCTTTCTTTTCTTTTCTCTTTTCTTTTCTTTTTTTTCTTTTCATGTTTGAGCCCATTGTTGCAGACTCTATGTTTCTTCTCATTTTGAGTCATGCCACATCAGCAAAAGGAGGTCCCAGGGGCTTCACTCCATTCCCATCATTAAGGTCAACTCTACTTTGAGGAAGCAACTCTTCCCTCTGTTATCTTTTGAATGCCTTCCAACCTGTGGGGTCTCATTTTCCAGCACTATATTTGACAGTGCTTCTCTGCTGTTCATAGGGTTTTCAATGGCTAATGGTTTCGGAAGCGGGCTGCCGAGTCCTTCTCCCTAGTCTGTCTTATTCTGGAAGCTCCACTGAAACCTGTCTGCCATGGGTGACCCTGCTGGTATCTGAAGTACTGATGACATAGCTTTCAGCATCACAGCAACACACAAACACCCTCAGCATGACAAGGTGACAGACATGTGGGGGCTAGTTGTATTAGTCAGCTGGTTTGTCTCTGAGTCAGAGAAACTGACCAAAACAAACTTAGGGGAGGGAAGATTTATTGGGGGTTCACAGTCAGAAGATCACAGTTCATAATGGCAGCAGCAGCAGGCAACAGGGCCTGCGGCAGAGAACCTTACATCTTGACCACCAGGAAGCAGAGAACAGAGAAGGTGATAGGAAGTGGGGCTCTGGGTATCAGCCTCCAAAGTTCCACCCCAGTGACTACTCCTGCAAAACTAGATGCCACCTCCCAGAGCTCCCAAAGTCTCCACAAATAGTGCCACTAACTGGGGACTGAACGTCTAAATGCATGACCTTTGGGGGACATTTCAGGTTCAAACCATGACACCAGTCCTTCCCATGACATCTAAATAGTTACCTTCAATCATGGTGGATGGAAGTCCTTAAGGATCTCGGCGCTGGTGCCTCGTTAGGGAAATGGCTTGGGAGGCTGTGTTTGTGGTTCTCATCCATAGGCATCTACCACAGTGTGCATCTTGCAATGTGCAAGGCACTGAGCTGAAGGCTGTGGGGACAAGGACCCTGTGCCCTCTGGAAATCGCAGGTGAGGGTGGAGATAACATTAGCCGAAGGGATGGGGCAGTGTCCTGGGGCAGAGAGAGGCTGGAGATGGCATCCTATAGTGGCCTCTCCCATGCTCATGAGGCAGTGGCCCCTGCTGGCTTTCTACCAGGTGTCCTCCTGGCTTCAGACCCCAGGAATACTCTGGCATGGAGGAGGCTTGGAGTTGTTGTTGTTAGGTGCTGTTGAGTTGAGTCTGACTCATAGTGACCCTGTGTACAGTAGAACAAAACACTCCCCTATTCTGTGCCAGGCCCATGATCTTGTTTATGGTTAAGCCCTTTGTTGCAGACACTGTGTCAATCCATCTAGTGCAGGTTTTCCTTTTTGTGCCTTGACCTGCCACTCTCCCAGATATAATGTCTTTCTCCAGGCATTGATCTCTCCTGACTACATGTCCAAAATATGTAAGATGCAGTCTAGCCATTCTTGCTTCCAAGGAGCACTCTGGTTGCACTTCTTCTAGGACACATCTGTTGGTTCTTTTGGCAGTCCATGGTATATTCAATAGATGTCTCCAGTACCACAATTCAAAACCATCAATTCTTAGAGTCGACCTTAATGACAGGAATGGAGTAAAGCCCCTGGGACCTCCTTTTGCTGATGTGGCACAACTCAAAATGGGAAGAAACACAGTGGCTGCAACAATGGGTTTAAACATAAGATGATTGTGTGCATGGCACAGTGCTGGGTAGTGTTTCATTCTGTTGTACATAGGGTTGCTATGAATTGGGCTCAACCCAATGGCGCTTAACAGCAACAACTGGCTTAAATAGGAATCTTGGTTACTATCAAATGACCTCTGTGTGGAAGAGCACATGTCCATGATGGGCTTTGGGGAGGTGGTAGGAAGAAAGTCAGGGGACAGTGGGCTGAAAGAGCAATGGGAACTGCTTGGCCATCTCTTGTTGTTGTTGTTAGGTGCTGTCGAGTCATGTCCAACTCATAGCAACCCTTATAGGGTTTTCAATGGCTGGTTGTTTTGGGATTGCCTTGGGAGTGGATTGCCACGTCCTTCTCCCATTTTTATGGTGCTGGGAATTGAACTTGGGACCTCAAAGACTGCAGAGCAGCACTCTGCCAACTGAGCTAAATCCCAGCCGTGGCTGAATGGATAAATCTCTATACTTATTTATTTCTGCAAAAGGATGGGCACAGTGGTGCACACCTGTAATCCCAGTGACTTGAGAGGCAGAGGCAAGAGGATCACAGGTTTGAGGCCAGAGGCAGCCTGTGCAACTTCGCAAGACCCTGTTTCAGAATAAAAAATTAAAAAGGGGCTAGAGGTGAAGCTCAGTAGTGGAGCACTTGCCTAGCATGTGTGAGGTCCTAGGTTCAACCCCCATTATGGCAAATAATAATAATAATGTTGTTGTTCTCAGGGGTCATCGAGTTGGGTCCAACTCATAGAGACTCTCATAGGGTTTCCAATGGCTGATTGTTTCGGGATTGCTTTTGGTGTGGATTGCCAGGCCCTTTTCTCATTTTTGCAGTGCAGAGTGCAGACGGTGCAGAGTGGCACTCCATCAACTGAGCTAAACTCCAGCCCATAAAAATAATAAAGAAAAGAAAGAAAGAAAGAAAAGAAAAAAGAAGAAAGAAAGACAGCCAGAAAGAAAGACAGGAGGAAAGAAAGATAGGAAGAAAGAAAAAAAGAAAGAAAGAAAGAAAGAAAGAAAGAAAGAAAGAAAGGAAGAAAAGAAGAAAGGAGGAAAGAAAGAAAGTGTGATAGCAGGCCTAGGTCACTTCAAAATCACTCTGGTCCCCTGAGAAACTAGCCCTCAATAAAAGCTGATAAGGGCAGGTGTGTCAGGAGATGGCTGGGCCTAGGTAGGGCTGAATTAAGAAAAATGTGGTAGCACTAGATAACTTTATAAATGATCGCTAGATAACTTTGTAAAGGGTCAAATTCAGGGAATTCCTGCAAATGGCTAAACTCTGGGAAACGCAAACTTACTTTGTACTTTGTACCCCTACCCTTTTACCATTAAAAAAAAGTTTCCGCTTCTGTAATTCTGCTTCTCCTCCCTTACCCTATAAAGCCCCTAAGCACTGTGAGTCGGATGCTGCTTTCTGAAAGTCCACTCCCGGGACTGAAAGTAGCCAGCCGGCTGGTCTAAATAAACTTTTCTGGTCCTGATCCATTTGTTTGTGTCTTGGAGTATTTTTTTTTTTTTGGGTTGAGCCGCTGGGTACAACAAAAGAAAGAAAGGAAGGAAGGAAGAAAGGAAGAAAGACAAAGGAAGGAAGGAGGGAGAGAAAAAACCTGCTAAAAATACAGCCATTGGGAGAAGGACCTGGCAACCCCCTCCCAAAAATCAATCTGCCATTGAAAACCCTATGAACAGCAGAGAAGCACTAACAATAGTGTTTCCCCTGTTGTACAGAGGGTCGCTATGAGTCGGATACCGACTCGATGGCACCTAACAACAACAACAAAAATACAGCCAAGGCATCCTTTGTGCAAACTGGTCGGTGGCCCCTGTGCCCTTGCACACGTTATTCTCTGGCTTTTCTATAGATGCAGAAGAAAAGGCTGAGCAAGCATCAGCTCTCTGGGAAGTTTTCCTGTGAAGGGACTTGAGAAATGGGGGCAGCAGTTGAGAGAATGAGGGGTCAGGAGGGGCATTAGTACTCAGTTCTAAAATGTTTCCACCCATGTGAAGATCACCCAATAGGGAGGGTGCAGGGGGTGGCTGGGGGACCCCTTGAGAAGGCTGAGGCAGGGACAGGGATAGAGATGAGGATCTGGGCTGCCGGGTCAGTGTGTGGCTTGGGTCGGGGCAGATACCCCAGTGGGATGAGGCTTCGGAACCTAAGCACTGGTTTGTTGCTAATTCAGTCTCTGTTTACTCAACGGCCTGTGTGTCTTGAGCCAAAATTAACAGCAAGGCTTGCGGTGAACTGACTGATTAGTGGAGCAGCTTCGCCAGAAGAAAGCGCTTGCTCCCTGTGTATATTTAGAGCAGATGACTCAAATGGTCGCCCATGGCTATACGTGGCCCACACCAGGGCTTATGTTGAACCGGTGCATCAAAGAGCAGTTACCTGCCAGTCCCAGCCCAGAGGGCCACCGTGACTTCTGGCCTCACCTCAGAGCCTCTGGGAGGTGGGAGGCCTGGCTGATGTCTCCCAGTCCCTGCAGGGCACTGGGGCTCCGCTTCTGCATGGGGGTTGGGGGGCCGTCTGGGGCCTGTCCTTGCCTGGCTGCTGGGGACCTGCGGGCCCCACCTAAGGCACCACCTGTATGCTACGGAACTCCAGCCCAGAGAATCAGACTCCCCAGGCGGGGCCCTGGCACACGGCCTTCCTTATGTGCACAAAGGCTGAAAGCCCACAATCACCCCTTCCTGCTCCACCCTCCCGCCTGCTCACCCCCAGGGCCGCAGGAGGCCCTGGCCGGGGGCCACCAGGCCGTTCTGGGTGAGTCAGCTGAGGCCAGCTCTGCCCCCTCAGGGACTCTGTTGGGTCCTACGCAGCCTCTCTGTCCCCTGTGACAAAGCAGCTGATTATCTTCCGAGAGATGAGGGCGGTAACACCCTCCCATCTGCACGCTGTGGGTTGGCACGAGGCCCAAATGACCCCAGTGGAGGAGGGGGCGCCGAGACCTGACTTCTTGTGCCTTCTCATCACAGACCCACAAGAAACATCAGAAGTTTTTTGGGGGACCCTTCTTCTCCACAAGTGTCCCTCTCTCCCGAGCCTCTTCTCTTCTTTCTCAGGGGACTCTACTCTGGGGAAACTGAGAGACACCCTTTGTCCTTGACTCCTAGAAACAGAGCTTGCTCTTTAATCCAAGGGCAGTGACTTTTTGTTTTCTAACTTTCTTTTTTAAAAATTGAAATACAACCCACGAACTCTCACATCAAATTTTGAGAGTCTGTAGCTCCTCCAAGATTCTGTGACCATCCTTATCTCATTCCAGAGCATTTTCGTTGCCCCTAAAAAATCAGGTACCTGTTAGCGTCCCTTCCTATTCCCACCCCAACCACACCCAGCCCCAGTCTTTGTGGATTTGCCTCTCTGAGGTATTGCAAAGCGAGTGGAATCATACAACACGTGGCCTTTTGTGCCTGGCTCTGTCGCTTAGCACAGTGCTTTTGAGATACATCCATGCCACAGCACGGGTCGGAGCTAAACTGCTTTCTATGCTTCAGTTAATGTCACTTGCAAAGACTCGTGGGCTGACCATCAGCTGAACTGTTTCTGCCTTGGGGCTATTGTGAATACCTGTTATGAGGACATTGTTCTTTTTAAAGGGATTACTGAATTAGGCTAGGAAAAAAAAAAAGAAAGGAAATTCATTCACTTGATAATTTTGTGGTTTTGGTAGGGGATGCAGAATCTCTCTTTAATTTCTTCATGGTTCATGCTGTATATTTAATTATTATTATTATTTTTTTTTTTTTGGTGGTACTGGGGGTTGAACCCAGGGCCTCGTGCTTGCATGCTCTGCAAGTGTTGGACCACTGAGCTGCACCCCCAGCCCATTTTTTCACTGTTTTGAGACAGGGTCTCGCTAAGTTACGCAGACCGCCTCTGGTCTCGAACTTGCGATCCTCCTGCCTCTGCCTCCTGAGCCGCTGGGATTACAGGCATGCGCCACCACACCCGGCTCATATTTAATTTTCTAAATACCAAACATAGCTTATTTTAAAAGGGAAGAAAAAGTGACTGCAGCCAGGGTCACTCAATCAATCTAAGGGAGCCCCTGAATCCAGGATCTCCCCAGCTCCAGCAGGCCCCAAAGCCCAGCCTCACTGGCAAACTCTGGGTATTTTTGCAGGCACGGCACTAATATTACCATTTCCCAGTGACGCCACAGGCTTCCATCCTGTCTTGGAGCTCAGGATGGACAGCCTCTACTGATGGAGAGAGACTGAGGCCCTGTGAGGTCGGGGGAGGCTATGGCAGGGTTGATCTGCACATGGCTTTATTTGTGCCGATTTGGTACAGCGCTTCCCTTGCTGCAAATGCAAGGTTGGCTTTTAGGAACTTTCTGGAAACTAAAAAAAAAAATTCCACCCAAGGTTTTTGTACGCCTGCCGTGAGAATGACTTTCACCTTGATGTATGTCAGGCTGTCCCAAGCCTGCGGGGAGGGACCCAGGACAGATGAGTTATGTTGAGGCAGGAGGACAGCTGTGGGGGCCACATTCATGGAAGGGGCAGACAAGAGGACGGTGGCAGTCAGGAGCCATGAGGAGGGCAGGGGATGCAGAGCAGTGAGAAGGGCCTGCAGCCAGGGAGGGAGTCTGGGGGCTGAAGTTAGCTCGCTTTCTTCAAGTCATCTCCAGCCCTGTCATCTCCAGCATTAAAAAAAAAAAAAACTTGGCTAGCAACAGAAGAGAATTTCTAGCACACACTGAGAGAAATACTGGTGGGTGCTTTCTACAGGAGCCTGGGAAAACTGCGCAGTTGTGTGACATCTCTGGGGCAATGAGCCAACCTGTCTCCGGGACCCTGGCTGCTTGCAAAAGATGCTCTGTCTCCTTCATCCATTGCCAAGTGGAACATTAAGCATTAGAAAAAGACGGCTATGGCAGATGACGCCTGCAGCTGTAGCCCTGTGGCATCCGATGCTGTCAGATCTCAGAAGCTAAGCAGGGTCAGGCCTGGTTAGTCCTTAGATGGGAGACCACCTGGGAACACCAGGTGCTGTGGGCTTGGGAGAAGGACCAGGCAATACACTCCCCAAAATCAATCCACCATTGAAAACCCTATGAACAGCAAAGAAGCCCTGACAATAGCGTTTTGCCTGTTGTACACAGAGTCACTATGAGTCGGATACCGACTCAATGGCACCTAACAAAAACAACCACATGGCAGGTAACTGGCCAGCTTCTCTGCACATCACTGATGGCAACGTGTCTCTGATTACTCTCTTTAATGGAAGTTTTTGCACATTGGATTCCACAAGCCACTAAGCTGTGGAAAGCATTGGGAGTTTGGGACCCATTTTTATCTGGGCTGAGGGAAGTCTAGAATTTACACACACACACACACACACACACACACACTCACACATCCCATCTTCATTGTAGGGCATCTTGAAAACGTTTGCAACCAAAGCCAAAGAGAATCTTCTAAAACCATCTAATGCTCCAGGCAAGAGGATTTCAGGTTTTGTTGTTGTTCTTAGGTGCCGTCTAGTCGCATCCGACTCATGGCGACCCTCATAGGGTTTTCAATGGCTGACTATTTCGGGATTGACTTGGGAGTGGATTGCCAGGCCCTTCTCCCATTTTTGCAGTGATGGAAATTGAACTTGGGATCTCAGAGACTGCAGCACAGTGCTCTACCAACTGAGCTAAATCCCAGCCCTCAGGTTGTTAGAAGCTCCGTTTTATTTCCACTCAGTTCAGAATGAGAATGACCAGTGCCTTGAAACACTTGAGTTCCTTCCATCTCCCGTCCTTTCCATCTCCAACCACCTTTGCAAAGCAAATAAATGAGGTTGCAAGGAGCCAAACCAAGTTCCAAATGTCCAGAAAACAGCCAAGCAAACACAAACTATTACAGCAAACACATTTGGCATGAGTTGATCTTTCCAGCAACATTCTCTGGGGTCTAAAAGAAGCTGCAGAGAGTGGCCAATTCATGCCACAAATACAACTGAAAAGCACCATGACTTAAGGCTGCCACGAGAGAGTTTTCAGAATGATACTTGGTGGACATTGCCTGACACAGCCCTATCCGAAATCGAATCTGTATTTTTCAAGTCCACTCAGAGAGAGAGGGAGCACCTTCTTAATTTCTCCGTAAGTATTTAATTCAGACAGAGCAATTTTCTCTCATCATCTTCTCCCCCTACCCCCAACAACAATCCCTTGTAGACCAGGCACAATTCCTACAAATACTGTGATTGTTCTTCACCTCCCCACTATCTAGGTAAATTTTGTTAAGGTTTTTTAAAAAATTATATTTTTTTGGTTAAGAAAAGAAAACATATCCATTATAGAAACTCCTGTAAAAGAAGAAAAAGGAGAGATAAATAAAGGAATAAATAAACACTGCTTGTAAGGCTTCCATCTTAAAATAACATTTGAGAACATTTTTGTGTATCTTGAGGTTTATTTCTATGAATAGATTAGACACGTGTATGTACATATAGCCTGTAGCCGTAGCCCTGTGGCATCCGATCCCGTCAGATCTCGGAAGCTAAGCAGGGTCGGGCCTGGTTAGTACTTGGATGGGAGACTGCCAGGGAACACCAGATACTGTAGGCTTGGGAGAAGGACCTGGCAATCCCCTCCCAAAAATCAATCTGCCATTGAAAACCCTATGAAGAGCAGAGAAGCACTGACAATAGTGTTTCCCCTGTTGTACGTAGGGTCGCTATGAGTCGGATACCAACTCGATGGCACCTAACAACAACAACAGCAACAACATGTACATACAATGAAAAATGCAATCATTTTATACCATCATTATACCCTGTTCTTGGTCATTTTAAAAGTGACTCATTAAATTCATCCTATGGATAGACTATGATTTTTGTGCCTACCTATAGCTGTACCACCCTGGTATCCAATCCCATCTGATTTTGGAAGCTAAGCAGGGTTAGGCCTGGTTAGTCCTTGGATGGGAGACCACCTGGGAACACCAGGTGCTGCAGGCTAAGGAGAAGGACCCAGCAACCCACTCCCAAAAAACAATCAGCCATTGAAAACCCTATGAATAGCAGAGAAGCACTGACATAGTGCCAGGCATGGCACAGTGGCAGGGAATGTTTTGTTCTATTGTACAATGGGTCACTATGAGTTGGATTGAACTAGACAGCACCTAACAACAACAACAACAACAACCAATGCTGCAAAAATGTTGCATACGTTTAGGACTATTTCAATGGGCCAGACCCCTGGATATGGATGCTGGTCTTTGGCATATATCTCTGAACTGTCTCCCAGAAACCAATTCACACCTCCACAGCAGGTGAGGAACATTGATTGCCCTTCACACCCAGGTGTGAGAGAGAGACCGTCTTTCCGGTAAGGCTTTAACAGTTAAGTCATCAGCTGATAAAAGCGTCCAAGAATACGCCCCCCCCCATGAACTTCAGTGTTTTGGGAGCTTGTAAGGAAGACATCAGTTTCCCCAATGCAAAGGAATGGGGGTCTGGCGCTGTGGCGTTAACAGGTAAGTAGGCTGAGCAGGGAGCTGGGGCTTCTGAGCAAATGATATGCACCTGTGTTGAGGAATTTACCGAGAGACGCTCAGAGCACTTGAGCCATTCAGGGACCGGCTGCCGGGCCTGTCTCCTTGGCCAGGCAATCTATCCTGTGGAGGTGGTCCAGGGACCCAGGCTGGGGGCATGGATGAAGGACCCATTCCCACGAGGCTCTGTCCAGTTGCTTGCAGGATGCGAGCAAGAGGCCAGGGAGGAGCCCTACGTGAGCTTACCTGCCACGGCAGTGGAGAGGGAAGGCCGCCACCTCGTCCAGCTTCCTCCAGCCTCCTGGGCCCGGGCAGGAAGCTGGGTGAGGGGCCCGCCCTTTAAGAGGAGAGGGCCGCGTGAGGAGCTTGTGAGTGCATGCGCCCAGGCCCTCATGATCTCTGGAGGCAGTGGCCCCATGACCCGGCTCCCAGGCCAGAAAAGGAAACCAGGGCCCCAAGCTTCCAGGCGGTTCCACGTGGGATCTTGGGACGCAGCTATGGCCGCGGATGGCCGGGCAGCTCGGGGGTCCCTTTGAAGTGGCTCCCCCACCTCCTCACACCCAGCCGGACCTGCTCCTGCTGGAAACGTTAGCCTGGTTTGCATAATTGAGACAATTGGACATAATCGTTCTTTCAGAAACCCCATGTCAGGAGGGCAGTGCCCGGGCCGGTGGACCAGGGTAAAGGAATCACATGGTCCTAATTATTGCTGATCCTGTTTCAAGTCATCCGAGGCTAGCCCAGAGGTCGAAGTGAACCCGAGTGTCTCGTGAGCTGGGCATGACTCTCATCCTGTCTGGTGCTGCTAATCCGCACCACCCCACCTGCCAGCAGCCTGCCCTTCGGGTATCCACAGTCACCCCCAAGCTACCACAGTGGGGGCGTTGAGATTTGCATGTTCATGATTTTTATTTGCATACACATGATTTGGGATTTGCATACACATGCTTATTCCAGCTTCCTTGAGCTTTCTCCGGGAAGGGAAACACCCAACCCCTGACACACTCCTTTCCACCCCCCTCTCTTCTGGGGGCCATGTCTTCCCCAGCCATCTTGGAGTCTCCTGGGTGTAGGCCATCTCCCCATTTCACAGAGGAGCTGGCAGAGTCGCAGACAGCTAGAATACAAGGGCAGCTACGGGCATTCCCACGTTTCCTCTGAGGACGTGGGGCTCACAGGCAGCTGCCCTGCCCAGGGGGCATGAGAACTGGCCAGGCCTGGCACGTTAGTCTCACCCTGGGGGGCACAGTCTGAGCCAAGTTGCAGGAGGTCCTACCTGAGTCTGCCAGATGGCCGGGGGCTCAGGAAGTCTCCGGACTCCCACGGTGGACGGGGAGCTGCACACATGGGTGAGGACATGTTCTGGAGAGGGGCCGCCCTTCCTTTTATTAGCTTCTCCCACACCTGTGCCCCCCAGATGTTGGCAACCTTGCCCCAACACAGTGGGCGTGCAACAGAAGGGAGTGGGGTGAGGCTCAACTTCACACTTGCTGTGCCAGGTGGGCATGGCCAGGGGTGGGCAGTGGCTGCCCCGCAGCAGCCCTGGCTCAGCTCCTGGTCGTCTTTGGAGCTTGGCTGTAGAAGGAGTCCTTCCAGGGGCGGAGGGAGGCAGCTAGGCGGCCATAGGCCTCACAGCCCTGGCCAAGGCAGAGCTTTGGAGGCAGGGTGTTAGGGAGCATCCGGAACCCACCTGTAAAGCCAGTGGCTGGCCTGGTCATGGCTCAGAAGCCTGGGCACTTAGTAGTTGCTATAGTTTGGCTCTTAAAAGGCCCTGAAACGCCCATGGGTTTCAGGCTTGATCCCTAGACCAGGACACTAGTGGGAGATGGTGGAACGTTTGGGGGAGGGGGGCCCAGTGGCAGGAAGTCGGGTTATTGGGGATCTGCCCGTGAAGGGGATATGGGGACCCAGCCTCTCCTTTTCCTCTCTCCTTTCTGGCCATTGGAAACCCCCCTTTGTCTGTAGACAGAGGGTCTTCCTGGTAAGAAGATCAGCTCAGCTAAGCAATGAGTCAAGCACAGATATCCCAAGAGCTACACTGGCCAAAACATGCCAGTCACTCTGTGAAGGATCGCGGGTCTTGCAATAATTTAATACTGGCAGCAGCATTTCCATACCACACTTCTCCACTCCACAGGCTCTGGGCTCCTGGGAGCTGGAGTCCATAGTGTGCCTCTATTGCTGGTGTTCCTGGAGTGGGGGTGCAGGCTCCTGAAACCAACCACCAAGATGGCTGTGGGTGGATCTGGATTGGACAGTGAGTTCCTGACTGCTTATTGGAGTTTTCTTCTTCATATTTTTCTCTTCTTTATCTTCTTGCTCTTTTCTGGGTTGTGTTGCAATGTTGGGAGATGATGTGTGCTGGGATAATGAACACACGGGTAAAAAAAGCCAGGCATTTAATACTTTTTAGCCTTGAGAATAATCTCCACAGTGAAAATAAAATCAGTGACTTAGCCTCGGGGATGATTCACTGTTCGAGGCTGGTCCCAGGCTCTGCCCCAAGGAAGGGTCACAGCTGGGGCTTCCAGATGTCCAAGGCATTGGCTGGGTTGGTTCTCCTTCCCACCAAATTCCAGATGTCTCCCGAATCCACAATGCCACCAAACACGCGTCAGGAGCCATAGCGTCGCTGTGCTGGAATCCACGCAGGCCTGAGTGTGATCTTCTGCCCTCTGGTGGGACCTGGTGGAGCCCTTTCAAATTGCGTGACTCATGTGACTTCACTTGGACCCATGGTGAACCTCCCAAAATGTGGGTCCAATTACACTCCAGTCCATCTGACCTTTCTTCCTGCAAGATGTCTGTGTTCTGGAGAAGAAATCTGGGCAGGAACCAGAGCAGGAGGTTCTTTTGCTTCAGTCTGCCTGCAAATTTCTTTTGTTTATAGCAGCTGACTGCATTGGAAGAATAAGGCACAAAACAGAGCCCAAGCCCGGGCAGCCATCTGGGACTTCTCACAGATCGCCCTGAAGGAAACCATAAGCATCTGTGAAGGTTCAACACTCGTTGCTCCCCTGCAGCACCTGACACAAACGTTATTTCTGTTTCATGTGTTATGTGCCATTGGAGCCAGAGCACTCGGGGAGCCTGTGTCCCACTGCAGAAATCTCAGCGGGTACAGAAGAGGGTGACGAGCTGCCCTGACTCCTGACCCCAGGGTCAGGACCCCAGGCTGCCTCCTGGCCTCTCCCTTCCTCCCCCTGGCATGACCTGGAGACAGTGGGTGAGGAGTGCCCTGGTGACCATCTGGCCCCTGGGTTCTCCAAAGGCCACTTGTGCTTAGCACACTGTGTGACCCTTGCCGACCCCCCAGAGATCTCCCAGCATGCCCTCACACGGCTGCCCTCCTCTTTACTGGCCTTTGGCATTTCATCCAGCGTGTTGAGTAAGCCCGGCCTTCCCTTCCTATGGCCTCATCATGCTGCGCATGGGGCAGTGCCTCCATTAGCAGGTCTGGGCTGAAGTCTGCCACCCTGCTTCTCTGTGGGGAACACCAGGCATTTGGGGATTTGCCCTTGCTCTGTCTCATTGTCCTGCAGCTCCCTTGGTGAGATTCAGCTTGGATTTGCCTATTGAGTGTGAAAATGTTGAGGAAAGAGAGACACATGGGTCCTTCCCTCCGTATGGCTCCACCCTACATAGAAGAAAAGAGGGGACCTTTCCTCTCAGTGCTGAGCAGAGTCCCCAGGCGCTTTTTCAAATACCATTTAAATACAAGCACACACTTAAGTGCACAATGAAATACAAGCACACACTTTGGAGCTCAAGCAAGCATGGGGAAGGACCAGAAGAAACAACAGAAAAGGGAAAAGATCTCCAGAGATTCTTGGTATTGGAATTTTCAGACACAAACTTTAATGTAACAATCCTTTCATGGCCGAGGAGTTGGAAGATATAGTTGGAAAACTGCAGAACAACCCAAAAACTATAAAAAATATCTCAACAGGTTGAAAAACAGTCACTGGGAATTGTAGAACTAAAAAATCCATCAACTGAAGAATGGAATGGACTAGATCAATAACTTTGTATCAGTTGAAGAGCGGATTAGATCAATAACATTGTATCGGATGAAGGAATGATTAGATCTAAGTATCAGTTGAAGAGAGGGTTAGATCAATAACATTGTATCAGACGCAGGAAGGATTAGATCAACAACATTGTATCAGTTGAAGAGGGGATTAGATTAATAACATTGTGTCAGTTGGAGAGAGATTAGATCAATAACATTGTATCAATTGAAGAGAGGATTAGGTCAATAACATTGTATCTGTTGAAGAGAGACTTGGAATCCCCATTAGAAGACATTGTCTGGAATGGCGTAGGAGAGAGAAAAGGAAAATAGAAGTTGTTGTCGTTAGGTGCCGTCGAGTCAATATTCATCTCATAGTGACCCTGTGTACAACAGGAGAAACACTATTGTTAGTGCTTCTCTGCTATCCATAGGGTTTTCCATGGCTGATTGTTTTTGGGAAGTGGGTTGCCGGGTCCTTCTTCCAAGCCTACAGCACCTGGTGTTCTCAGGTGGTCTCCTATCCAGGGACTAACCAGGCCCGACCCTGCTTAGCTTCTGAGATCTGATGGCATCAGATGCCACAGGGCTATGGCAACAAAAATGTTCTAACGGTGTTTATTTGTCATCCCTGGGATAGATGGAAAATGGGACAGAAACACCATCTGAAAAGATAATGGCAGAGAATATCGCAAGGCAATGGAAGATAGCAATCCATAATTTTTTGCACCCATTCTCTCCCTTGAAATTCTTAATTTCAAACAAGGAGGCCGGCATTTTTATTTGGCACCGGACCCTGCAGTTTTGTAGCTGACCCCTGATGGAAGCCTCCTCCAGCCTCAAACCACAGGAGCCCATGCCCAGCGCCGACAGCCTGCATGCTGTTTGGGTTGCCTCGCCAGCAGTTTGCAGGGTACAAAGGGACCCTGCAAGAGCCACGCCGGTGCCTGGGTCTCCAGGGAGAGGGTAGCGATCAGGCTTCGGAACGCCGGGTAGCACCTCTTTGGCTGGCCGAGGCGAAGTCTCAGCACTGTGCTACGTGTTCAGGAGGAGCCTGGGAGCCGCGAGGGCTTGCCATGTCCGTCCTGGACGCTGGGCTTGAGAGTCAGGCGGACTAGACTGGGCAGGAGGCCCCAGCCCATGTGCTGTGGGTACTTGGGTCCCAGCAACAGTGCCCAGTCTTGTGCTAACTGGCCAGCTCGTCCAGCCTGGGCCTCTCCCCTCTGGTCCACCTCCAGGGACGTTGTTTGGAAGGCTGTGTGTAGCCTGTGAGCCCCAATCTGCCAGCTCAGCTCTCTGCTGCCCCCACCTGGTTGTCTCTAGAGCCAACCTGACCTCTAGCTGTGGTTTGTTGAATGTAGTAGGCTGACTTCTTTAAAAAGATATGAAATTGGTATTTGACTCTTTTTGGCCCAGGCAAATGGCAATTTAAAATGGCTGGACTAAATATAATGAGTTAGAAGTGGTTTGTAAATAAGAATGGAGGGAAAAAAGGAGAACAGGATGTGTGTACTAAGGACAATCTCAACATGCAAATTTACTAAATGCTAAAGGAATTAGCTCAGTGGGTAGAGCGCTGCGCTGCAGTCTCTGAGGCCCTGAGTTCAATTCCCAGCACCGCAAAAATGGGAGAAGGGCCTGGCAATCCACTCCCAAGGCAATCATGAAGCACTCAGCCATTGAAAACCATATGAGGGTTGCTATGAGTCGGATACCGACTCAATGGCACCTAACAACAACAACAAAAGGTAGCGCTACCCCCACGTGTCTGTCAGCTTGTTGTGCTGTGGTGGCTTGGGTGTTGCGGTGATGCTGAAAGCTATGCCATTGATCTTTCAGATACCAGCAGGGCCACCCATGGTGGACAGGCTTCAGCTGAGCTTCCAGACTAAGACAGACTAGGGAGAGGGACCCAGCAGCCCACTCCAGAAACAATTAGTCATTGAAAACCCTATAAATAGCAGAGACTCACTGTCAAATAGAGTGCCAGAAAATGAGCCCTCCAGACTGAAAGACTTTCAAGAAATGACTGGGGAAGAGTTGCCTCTTCAGAGTAGAGTTGACCTTGATGATAGGAATGGAATAAAGCCCCTGCTATCTCCTTTTGCTGATGTGGTGTGACTCAAAAGAAGACACATAATGGCTGCAACAATGGGCTCAAACATAAAATGACTGTGTATATGGCACACTGTCAGGTCGTGTTTCATTCTGCTGTATATTGGGTTTCTATGAGTTGAATCTGACCCAACAGTACCCAACCAGGATAGCCAAGATGTATTATACTTTATCAGTTAGGGCAGGATTCCCCAACCCCATAGACCATCTGTGGCCTAGTTAGGAACTGGACCACACAGCAAGAGGTAAGTGTCATTTGTATTTACAAAGGCTCCTCATCACTCGAATTACTGCTTGAATCATCCAGAAACCATCACCACCACCACCACCACCTAGCTGTGAAAAATCATCTTCCACAAAACCAGTCCCTGGTGCCCAAAACTTGGGGAACCTCTGGCATAGGGAATAATGCCAAGAGAAAACGTCTGCAATGTTCAGTGCAGACATAATTTCCCCCCAACATTTCCATCCACAGACTGCTGAATCCATGGATTTGAACCTGTGCATCTATAAAGGGCCAATTATCCACCAGGATGCTTCTATCCAGGCCCGAAAGCAGCCACTGCCCAGAGCTGCTGGGGGCCTCAGCCTCTTCTAAGGCCCAGTTTAATGATCCAGAAACTGAGGGGTTAATGCCAGGCACCTCCAGGGCCTCCAGGACCTGCCCCCATGCCCTGGCTGTAGGAGACCTTTCTGCACCCTCGCAGCTGTTTACAAGGTGGAGATCAGAAGCAAAGGAGGGATCCACAGAGAAGAAGATGTCTGGCCTCCAGAATGGCAGAGAACTCGGATGGCTGCTGTTTTGCCTGGAGCGGGCCAGGGAGCTAACATGACCCCAAGGGAGGTGGGGATGGGGCAGCCATGGGTGGCCTGGGAGTGAGGCCCCTGGGGTTCCCCAGCCACATTCACATCTCCAACATCAGCCCCCTCCCTCCTCTGCCTGCCCTCTGAGCCAGCCTTGAATGCTGTTCCCTCTTTATTTCCTTCCACACTAAAATGATTGCTTGGTTAGAACGTCAATCTCAGAAATGACTCCCGGCGCCCGGCAGAACCAAAGCGATGCTCTTGGCAGGGGTTAGCGGCCGGGCCTCTTTCCCAGGATCAAGGTATTATCCACAGCCGTTAATCACACGGAAGGGTATATTAAGGAGCATTAGCCCCGGCCAGCTGCCTCAGCTGCCTGGGCCATTATGAGGATTACCCTCCTGTGCCGGGGCACGGGCTCCTGGGACGTGGGACTGAGTGTGCTCTCTGCGCCAGGGGCACCTGTGCGGCTGGGCACCTGCCCTTCCTGCCCCGCAGCGGCAGGTCCTCTTCCTCCATCTCCCCAAGGAGGGCCAGGGCCGACCCCACCAGCTGTACTCAGCCTGAGGTGACTTCTTGCATCTGGGTGCCCAATAGCGCTGGCAGCCTGGGGAAGGCAGGGTGTCCCTGGGGCTGTGCACAGGGGCAGGGACCAGCAGGTGCCTTTGTGGGCTCCGGGATGGGAAAGGGGCTGTGAGCCCAGCAAGGGTTGGGGGTGATCTGTGGGGCACCAAGGCTGGGTGAAGCCCACAGGGCCTGGCAGGTGCCTGAATGAGCCCCAGGACCTCTGCATGGTAGGCTGGCAACTCAGAGCAGCCTAGGGCCTGGGGCACCCCATAGCCCAGACTGAGGTGACCCTGGAAATGATTGTTGTTGTTGTTAGGTGCCGTCGAGTCGGTATCCAAGTCATAGCGACCATACATACAACAGGCGAAACTCTATTGTCAGTGCTTCTCTGCTATTCATAGGGTGTTCAATGGTAGACTGATTTTTGGGAGTGGGTTGCCGGGTCCTTCTCCCACTTAAAATGATAGGCAGGTCTAATATAACCAGCAGGCGAAGGCCTGCAATCCAATTTTACAGATGTAGCAACTGCCCATATGTTCTTCTATGTTTCATTCTCTTCAAAAGAAGGAAGGAAAGAAGGCAGGAAGGAAGGGAAGACGGGAAGAAGGAAGGTAGAGTGGGAAGGAAAGGAAGCAATGAGAGGAAGAAGGGAGGGAAGAGAAAAGGAAAGAACATTGCCGATACAACTAAGCACCTCCACCCTGCAGGAATACACGTCTTTGCTTAGATTCCTCTGTGTTTTGGATTTGCTATAGTGTGCTTTGGGGTTTATTTTTTATGCAACAGTATGTGTTGAGATTTATCCATATTGATACAGATGGGTTGCTTTGGTCATTTTGTTGTTGTTGTTAGGTGCCATCGAGTAGGGTCCAACTCCCCAACACTGTGCCATGCCTGGCACTATGTCAAAGGCTTCTCTGCTATTCATAGGGTTTTTGATGGCTGATTTTGGGAGTGGGCTGCTAGGTCTTTCTTCTAAGCCTACAGCTTAGTATTCCCAGGCAGTCTTCCATCCAAGGACTAACCAGGCTTAACTCTGCTTGCCCTCCAAGATTTGATGATATCAGATGCCAGGGTGGTACAGCTATAGGTTTGATCATTTTAAGTGCTCTATAATATTCCATTGTTTGACAGAACAGAAGCTTGGTCATATCTTATAGATGGGCTCTTTGCTTACTTCTGGTTTTCTACAGCACACAATGCTGCCATGAGCACTTTTGAATATTTCCTTGAGAACATATTCTAGAATTTTCCCAAGATAGGACGTAGGGTACAATTGCTGGGCTGTACTATTATTTAATTTTGTTTGGGACCTTGAGCTTCCACTCCAAACTTTATGTGCATCTTTTAGCAAAATAAGACATGGGCAGGGGTGGAAGTCTAGACAGACGATCACATTTTCCATCTCCTGTATGAGCCCATGGAGGCTTTTCTTGGTGGACAGAATGCTTTGGCCAGTGCTGTCAAGTTGTGTCCAACTCAAAGCGATCAATGTACAATAGAACAAAACACTCCCCAAAACTGCCATGTCCGGCACTTAGTGCTTCTCTGCTAT
>VMDO01021571.1:0-35164 GCA_007922755.1 Pedetes capensis | reverse complement strand
ATATGAGAAGTTGATGGTCTGATCCACAGTCAGCACCTGGTCTTGTTTTGACATTTTGTACAGAGCTTTTCCATCGTCTCTTCCCACATATGTAGTCAATTTGATTCCTGTATGTTCCATCTGGTGAAGTCCATGTGTATAGTCTCCGTTTATGATGTTGAAAAAATGTATTTGCAATGAAAAGGTCATTGGCCTGACAAAATTCTATCATGCGATCTCCAGCTTTGTTTCTGTCACCAAGACCATATTTTCCAACCACTGAGCCTTCTTCTTTGTTTCTAACCTTTGCATTCCAGTCACCAGTGATTATCAGTATGTCTTGATTGCATGTTTGATCTATTTCAGATTGCAGAAGCTGATAAAAGTCTTCCCTTTCTTCATTTGTGGCCTTAGTGGTAGGTGCATAAATTTGAATAATAGTTATATTAACTGGCCTTCCTTGTAGGCGTATGGATATTATTCTATCACTGACAACAATGTATTTCAGGACAGATCTTGAAATGTCTTTTTTGATGATGACTGCAACCCCATTTCTCTTTAGTTTATCATTCCCAGCATAGTAGACCATATGATTGTCTGATTCAGAATGGCCTATGCCAGTCCATTTTAGCTCACTGATGCCTAGAATGTCAATGTTTATGCGCTCCATTTCTCTTTTAATGATTTCTAATTTGCCTAGATTCATACTACGTACATTCCATGCTCCAATTATTAATGAATGTTTACAGTTGTTTCTCCTCATTTTGAGTCGTGCCACATCAGCAATTTGAGCACCCTGGGGTTTTACTCCATTTCCATCATCACGGTAGATTCTACTTGGAGGAGGCAACTCTTCCCCAGTAGTCTTTTGAGTGCCTTCCAACGTGGGGGCCTCATTTTCCAGCACTATATCTGACAGTGTTTCTTTGCTATCCATAGGGTTTTCAATGGCTAGTTGTTTCGGGAGTGGCTCGCCAGGTCCTACTCCCTAGTCTGTCTTAGTCTGGAAGCTCAGCTGAAAACCTGTCCACCATGGGTAACCTTGCTCATGTCTGATGTTACAGTGGCAGAGCTCTCAGCCTCATCGCAACACACAAGCCCCCATAGTGCGGCAAACTGACAGACGTGTGGGAGCTCATTATGTACTCTTTATAAATAGTATACTCAGTATAGGAGAATGCCTAGGAAACTCTCCAAGTATTTGAATCTCCTCCAACCTGGATTACATTAAGTCTTAGTTGACTTGTATAGGCAACACTGCACAAAAATCTTAATCAATATAACTCTACGTAAGAAAACTATCACCTTCTTCAGCTGACTATTCTTCAGTATGGTGTTAAAAAATTCTGAATTTCATAGACTAGACTGAGGCTACTCAGGGATTTTAGAAGCTAGATTTAGAAGACTTCATTTAAAAAAATGCTTTCTGGTGGTTTAGGCTCAAGTTAACCAGAGTTATAAAACCTTGTGGTGAAGTTTGTTGTACTACTTTACAAAACATATTTTTAAGCTAAGAGTGTGGTAGTTTGGAAAAATTGCACATATTGTTATTCAGTTGCTTCTGTCGACAAAGGCCAAAATCTCTATAAAGGTAAATCCAACCACTTTATATGGCCTCCACCCTAATCTAATCTGTCATTTTCAAGCCCTACCAATATGACCTAAAAAAAAAAAAAAAAAACACAAGAAAAAAATCTTTTCATTAAACCATCCATAACCAGTCACATGCATGATCTAAGTTCCACTTTTTTTTTTTTTGGTAGTACTGTTGGGCTAAACCCAGGTACTTGCACATACTTTGCACTCTACCACTGAGCTTGCACCCCTTAGGCCCCCTTTCTAATCTTGAGTCAAGGTTTCACTAAGTTATGTAGGCTGCCTCTGGCCTCCAACTCATGATTCTCCTGTTTCTACCTCCCAAATTGCTGAGATTACAGGCATGCAGTACTTTGTCCAGCTTGTAATATGGAGAAACTGAATGGCTCAGAAATTGTAAATAATGCAAGTATTCAGATAAATGTTAAAGATTATCAGAAAGACATACTACCTTTGACATACGAATAGCTTACTGCAGTTAACTGTTGTTGCTGTTGTTGTTAGGTGCTGTTGAGTCAGTATCGGACTCATAGCGACCCTATGCACAACAGATGAAACAGTACTATTAGTGCTTCTCTGCTATTCATAGGGTTTTCAATGGCAGATTGTTTTTTGGGGGAGGGGAGTGGATTGCCAGGTCCTTCTCCCAAGCCTAAAGCCCCTGGTATTCCCAGGCGGTCTCCCATGTAAGTACTTTCCAGGCCTGACCCTGCTTAGCTTCTGAGATCTGACGGGATCAGACGCCACAGTGGTATGGCTACAAGCTGTACACACCAATAGTCCGCTCATCAGAATTTACACTACTTAATAGCAACACTGCAGAAATTCTTCTTTATAGAAAATATGGGACAGTAACTAGCTTTAGAACTGAGATTTGCTCAGTTGGTAGAATGCTGTTCTGCACACTCTGAGGCCCTGGCTTTGATTCCCGGCAACACAAAAATGGGAGAAAGACCTATCAGCCCAGTCCCCAATGAGCCATTGAAAACCCTATGAAGAGCATAAAACCACTGACATAGTGTTGGGCATGACACAGTGTTGAGGAGTGTTTCATTGTGTTGTATATAGGGTCACTATGAGTTAGACCCGACTTGATGATGCCTAACAACAACAACAACAACAAATAAGACCTTCAAAAGACCATTATAACCTTGAAATAGAGACCATGCATTCCTTATTCAACTTCCTATCTCAGAATCTAGCACTACACACCTAAGAGGTAGTGTTTGTTTGCTAAGTTGATGATTAAATAAGCAAATGAATTCTAGCAATGCTCAACGAACAAAATTTACCAGTAACTATGCTGAGTAATATGAGTAATATGGAGACTCTAAAGACAGTAAGGCTGGGATTTAGCTCAGTTGGTAGAGCGCTGCGCTGCAGTCTCTGAGGTCCCGAGTTCGATTCCCAGCACCGCCAAAAAATGGGAGAAGGACCTGGCAATCCACTCCCAAGTCAATCCCGACACAGCCATTGAAAACCCTAAGAGGGTCGCTATGAGTTGGATACCGACTCGACGGCACCTAACAACCAACAAGCAAAGACAGTAAGTTTCAGTTTTATTTCTGCCATAGGAAATGTATGCACAGTCCCTTTGCACTAGACACAAAGTATTAACACTTATTAATGTCACTATAAGATGATAATTACTGAAACTGAGTGGTGGATACACAGAGATTCATGATATTATTCTTTCTACTTCTGCCTAAGTTTAGAAATTTTGATAACAAAAACTTAAAAATAAAAGTTTATGGACTATTGATCAGAACGTGGAGATACCAGTATGTGTATGACTCTAGTCTTCTTCTTCTAGTAATATGAGAAGATGACAGTGTGCGCCCATACCCTAGAGGGTGTGTTCTTGGTGTTATTTTGTCAAGAATGTAGTCATGCTTGGACTGAGCCCTCCAAACTTGTCCCTGGAACTCCTTGTGATAGAAGACCATGTTTCCAGGAAGGTTGGCAGAATCAAGGATACAATATGCAGAATAGATGTAACTGACTAAAAGACTGAATCCATAACTCTCGTTTATGTAAATTTCTCAGAAAGACTTAAACCTCAAGGGAAACCACTCTTTATATGACACAAGTAATTCCACACTAATATGTTTACACTGCATCACTTAAAGTGAACAGCTAGTGTTAAGGTACATGTCTCCTTGTAATACATGTATGTCCTCTTTTTGGCATTAAAGACATGATAATCAAGAGGTAAGATACACCTAAATCATTTACCTAAATATAAATCCAAATCCCAAGTATAGACAGAGAAAATCTTCTCTCCAATAATGGAAGAAATGCAAATTGAATCCAACTGTGAAATACATTTAATATCCATTATGGTTGTGTTACTGCTGCTGTTGTTGTTAGGTGCCATGGAATCAGGTCTGACTCACAGTGACAACAGAACGAAACATTACCTGACACTGTGCCATGCCTGGCACTATTGTCAGTGCTTCATGCTGTTATTCATAGGGTTTTCAGTGGCTGATTCTTTCAGAAATGGGCTGCCAGGTCCTTCTCCCAAGCCTACAGCACCCAGTATTCCCAAGAGGCCTCCCATCCAAGGACTAACCAGGCCCAACCCTGCTTAGCTTCCAAGATCTGACAAGATCAGACCTCAGGGTGGTATGGCTATAGACTCCATTATGGTAGCAGACTTTTATTAAAAAATCATTACCCCTGTAAGTACAGTTGATGAAAATGGTGTACTCTTACACAAAGCAATTTTGCAAGACTCATACAGATATTCCCATCTTTTGATTCAAATATTTTATTTCAAGGAACCTAAAATAAGAAAGTAATTCATTCAAAAACAAAATAAGCGAACAAAGATGTTCAATAGTTATTTACAATCGAAAAAATGAATAATAAAGAAAAAATAGAGTAAATATATACCAGAAAAATAGATGATTAATGCATTCATTACCTTCATGATTTGCTTTTTGGGTACTGGGGATCAAACCCAGGGCCTTCCATATTAATCTTATGATTTTTAAGGTAATATAGAAATGTGGAAAATATATTTATGTTAAGGTAAAATAGGTTTCTAAATAATAATGTAATTGCTATAATATAAAAATATGTTTTTAAAAGCATGGAAATGTATAAAAATGACAAGCATTACTTTAGCACAGGGGTATTATGAATGTGTTTTCATTCTAAAACTTCCATTTACTGTCATCATTAGATTCTTTTTCATTAAAATTTTGTTGTATGAGCTTTGACAAATCTATCACCCAATGGGTAAAGTGGTATTTGCCAATCAGCTTCTGAATATGTAAGAATATTTGTTTTAAATAGAAAAAAATCTATCAACCTAACATCTTCCTCACTACATACCACTTTGAAAATCACGATTTTCCAAATTGTTGTTGTTAGGTGCCATTGAGTTGGGTCTGACTCACAGCAACCCTAGTAAGGTTTTCAATGGCTGGTTGTTTCAGGATTGCTTCGGGAATGGACTGCCATGTCCTTCTCCTATTTTTGTGGTGCTGCGGATTGAACTCAGGTTGTTAGAGTGTGGACCAGCACTCTACCAACTGAGCTAAACCCCAGTCCATTTTTTAAATTAGGTAAGAAAACATACTCCCCATTTTTAACAAGGTTATCCATTAATTGTAATATACATAGTTTTGCTTTTTATTAAAAAAGCACAACAGCTTTGAACATACAGAAAGGGTTACTACTATCTTAATTCCAAATAATTGTCCTCAAAAGTCTTCTAACTACAATACCTCTAAGGATCACCATTTGTGAAGTTACACATGCACACACAGTTTATAGGCCTATGCCCTAAATGACTATTACTTTGGAAGATTTAAAAAAAAAGCAATATTCTCTAGTCCCTGACACATAAACTATACCACTACATAGGATGTTTGGAAACCACGTTTTCAAGAATTCTAAGTAAGAAACAGGAAGAGAAGGGCTGTGTAGCAGACATGGCAGTATCTGTGGCTGAAGAGCTATGTTCATGCTCAATCTGCCAGATAGCTATTAAGCAGCTTTCACCACCAGCTAGAATTTATTGAAATTGCAAGGATGAGGTGGTTCTTCAACTATCTGAAGGATGAGAAAAACACATGACAGCAGCTGGGCTCAGCAATAAATGCTACATTTACCTTGTTAATTTCAAACTGGCTCACTGGGATACTGCCATTTAGCACATTTTCTCCAATTTCTATTAACCTCTTCTGAATATTTTCCACTATAGTGTCCCGGCTTTGATCAGAAAGAATCTGGCCAATAACGAAGCTGGAAAAAAAACTGACTTTTAGTATGTTTTATTAATAAAAAAGAGAAAAGGCAGACAGATGCCATTAGATTAACATGTGGACAAGAGTTATACTAAGAGCTAATATGACGGTTAATATCCAAAAAGCAGTTGCTACTTGATTATTAACTCTAACTCTATCAAAAGTTTACCAATCTTGGAATGCCAGGTTTGCCCTTATACATATACGACATTTATTTATGTGGCAGCTAATGCTTCATAAAAATACAATGGAGAAGAACACGTGTTCCATCATATCTTATGCAATTATAAAATTCATAAGCAACTATATCCCATCCATAAGTTAAAAATTTCAAAGACAAATATTTTGCTTTACTCATAAAGTACCAAGAAATTATCTCTGTTATCATCAAAATATCACTTTCACCTAAGATGATCAACTACCTAAGTAAGCAGAAATATAAACCTCTTTATGCAAATTTTGTAAAAATCCAAGATTTCAAACTTCTTCAGCTTCATTATAAATTGCTCAGTGTTCTCCAAACTTATGCTCTCTCTCAAAAACTTCATATTATTCTACCAAACCCAAAGGAAAAGAAAAACAAAAGGAGTAAGGAAGCCAATATTTTATCCATTTCTGAGAAAATGCAGAGCAAGAGTTTGACAGCTACATTATAATTTGTCAGAAAGAACCCTAACAAAAACATTTGTATAGCTTTAATCACTAATACATTTCTAACTCAGAGAAATTTACTTCTATTATGATGCATCTTTTCTTAGAAAACACAAAGCTGAAGAGAACACTCTAATGGACAGTCTATACAAAGTAGTTTCATCTTTGGGTACATTTAGGGGCAATGAAGCATTTCAAAGTACATTTCGTAAAGGGCAAACAGTGACCTACACTCAAATGATCAACTTTGCCTAATCAAGAGTAGTTTTTCAGAAGCAACAATGGCTCAATCTCCCAACTAGAAAGCAGGAGGAAGACTGGAAAATAAGTAAAAATGCTGATATTTAGCAAAATTAAAATAAGTTTTAAAGAAAAAAAATTCTGTTTTCAGAATTAATCCAGTTTACACAATAGTAGTATCTGAAATATTGCACATAAACTACCCAAAGATTCATTTTTTAAATGGGTGCTTTATACATTAATGTGACCCCCCTCAAAAAATAGGTCCCATCTTCAGTCTCAGGTACAATGCCAGGGGGTCAGTCATGACCTTTATTATTTCTGAGGCAAACACAGTACTTGAGAACTAGCTCTTAAATTAATCTGAGATGGCAAAAAATCTTTTATACACATGATATGCTGAGAACAAAGTCTCACTGCTCTGCCTACTTTGAATCCCAAGACATTTTAACCCACAAATGGAGAAATCCTGACACTTATGTCCCTAAAATAAGTTCTAGGAAGATCCAGGAGCACAAAGCAAAAACACTTTCTTAATAGGAAAATTACGGCAAAACAAAACAATATCAACAAAACCCACTCTTCAAGGATCCAAGTGTGAGGGTTTACCCTCACGATTAGTTAAAACTCATGAACTGTATCTTAAAGGAAGCATTTCATACTCAGTAAATTCAGCTTTTTCTAACTTTTAATCTAACTTTACAATTCTAATCCAAATAAGAACTATTAATCTGCAACAACAACAAGAAATAAATTCATATTCTTAAGCTTGGCAGACTTATACGTGTTCTCTACATCGATACTTGAATTTTTCTTACAATACTTGAATTTTTAAAAGACAAACAATACAAACAAAGATGGGAGCTGAACTCACTTTCCAGTGTCTTTAGCAAGATCACACCAATCTCTTCTAACTATATCTAATCCTTTTAGCTCCTGTTTGGTAACATAATTCCCATCTGGCGTTGGTTCTACAACCAGAGCAGCATATTTCTTTTTCTTCAGCAATAGCAGAGACTTGAAAACACCATCAATGTCTATTTCAAGGAGTTTGTACAACTTATTCACTTCAGTTTTTACCTGTGAAAAATTTAAACATTAATGCCAGTTTCTTAAACACCTAACAGGAAGATGAACATATTATAGAATCCCAAGAGTTAACCATAACAGAACTTGAAGTCATTTAAGATTGCTGTTGTTGTTGTTAGGGGCCATCGAGTCAGCATCCGACTCATAGCGACCCTCATAGGGTTTTCAATGGCTGACTGTTTCGGGATTGCCTTGGGAGTGGATTGCCAGGTCCTTCTCCCATTTTTGCAGTGCTGGGAATTGAACTCGGGACCTCAGAAACTGCAGCGCAGTGCTCTACCAACTGAGCTAAATCCCAGCCCCATTTAAGATTGAGATTAAGATTAGAATGCATTTATTCAATTTACATATAATGCAATATTATACTGGGTACAATGCAAAGGCATTGAAAACCATAGGGACAAACAGATTAAAGATCTCAGAGAATGGAGATGTAGCTCAGTGGTAGAGCACTTGCCTTGCATCCTAGCATGCTTAAGGACTTGGGTTCGATCCCCAGCACCACATAAATAAATACATACGTACATACATACATACATACATACAAACATAAAGGATCCCAACACTGTAGAGGCTGAGGCAGGAGGATTATGAGTTTGAGGCCACCTTGGGCTATACAGTAAGTTCCAGGCCAGCCGAGGCCAAATAATGCAGTAAGACCCTGTCTCAAAAATAAACAAATAAGATAAAACAAAAATAAAGAAACAATGACATAAAAATATCATCCCACTCAAACGATAGGACTGGATGGATCAGTCTCACAAAATGTATAATAATTTTGGAAAATTATATCAAAATCTTTTTTGAATCTAAAGGCATAATACTTCAAACTACTGAACTACTACTACTACCCTTCAAACTACTGAATTAATTAGCAATTAGACAGTCTAACAAGTAGATATGTGGGAAGAAATAAGACTTTATGAAAATAATGTCTAAGATTTCCTTAGCACCTTGAATATAAGCAAATAGCTACATCCTGAACAAACAAATGAAAAGTCTCTTGCTCTTTATTGACAAGGTTAAGGTACAGACCATCATGTCTAGGAAGAAGTTAAAGTTTTGCAAGGTCCACTGTGAGCACAAAATGCCAGGCCTGCTCTTGAGGAGTACAGTTCAAATTCCATACTTCCCAAGAAGAAAAGATAGGAAGTTGGTACATTATAGGACAATATTTTCTTTTTTAATTTATTAGGACAATATCTTAACACAGTAAATGTTCAAGAAACACTTTCAAATTGTAAACTGCTATTAAGTATCTACAAACAATTATTTCTAAATGTCTCCTTGCCTTTTCAAACATATTTTAAGTATTCCTATAAAAATTATAGGGATGTGTGTTTATGCGTGGGTAGGCATTTATCCATATCTACATATAAAATACATCTGAATATTACCAGACATATATTTCCTCATGAATGACAATGTGATAAGTACTAATGTGACCACTTCTTAAACTTACAATACTCAGACTGTTTTCAAAGGAAAAATGTATCTACAGTTAAGAAAAAAATCAATTGCTGGGCGCGGTGGCGCACGCCTCTAATCCCAGTGGCTCGGGAAGCGGAGGCAGGAGGATTCTAAGTTCGAGACCAGAGGCAGTCTGCGGAATTTAGCGAGACCCTGTCTCAAAAAGTAAAAAATGGGGTGGGGGTGCAGCTCTGTGGTCCAGCACTTGTAGAGCATGCAAGCGTGAGGCCCTGGGTCCAACACCCAGTACCCCCCCCAAAAAAAAAGAAAGAAAAATCAATTACCTTTGAACTTTATTATCAAAACAAACAATTGGATTAGAGAGTTAAAAAAATAAGAGAAGAATTCAAAGGTTCCAAGTGTATTATTTTCAGAAGCACACGGGCACACACAAAGTTGTAATATTCCATGTTAAAAACAGAATTCACATAAATAGGTAAAACCAATAATTTCATCATATTGTCTCACCTTGTTTCCCAACTTAAATACTTCTTCCAGATTGGTGCTATTGGTATTTATCATAATTGAATCTGTATCTCCATAAATAACTTCAAGATTCATCTAATAAAAGGTTAAAATTATAAAAATTAACAAACAAAATACATTGACCACTATACACAATAAAATAAAACATTTTCCATACTACAGAAATTACGGATTCCAGTGGCTTATCAAAAGTTTATGTTAATTATGACCTGTATTGTCAAGGTGTACACACCTGAGGATTAAGCCTCTAGAAACCAGAAAGGCAAGCCCCACAACATTAAGGAAATCTCCCAAATTTTCTTAAAACAGAGTAGGGTGGAAGAGAACTATGCCTAACTTCAACTGAAATTACGGAATTTAATGAGAAAGAGAACAAGAGGCCAGGAAATTGGGTTTATATTTATCTACTGTACCACATGCTTTGTGGTCATAGTAATTTAAGAAGCAGAAGCATAATGGATTTTAAAAATTCAAGGGCATCATTCCATATTAAATTCTCAACACTTTCAAAGAGTATTTAGTAGAATATGAAGAGTGCCAAAAAAAAAAAAAATCAGTCACAACAAACAACACTGGAGCACATACAATATAAAGGCATGGAAATAAACTCTAATTAGCACTGTTACTAATTTGCCTCAAACACTCACATACAGGCTTCAAGCAGGGGCTAGATCATATCAGTGTTGGTATAAGAAAAAAGCTGTAATCCATTAGCAGGGATTATAAATGTAAACTAGGCATCCTAAGAAGCAATTTTTAGTATGTTTGGGTTACAATTTTCCTTGAATACAAAAATGTCACCAGGTATGATATTTAAGAGTTGTTATATAATGAAAATGCTCAGCGTTACCTTCTGTACCATCTCTTTTGTATGCATCAAAATCTAAACGAAACAAAAGTCGAGATTAATATATCACACAATCACACAAAGAAAATACAGCACAAGACAGGTAACTTCTAGTGGTTCGCCATTTCCATACATCTTTAAAGCTCTTGAAGATTTCCTAACAACCACCCTCAAAATAACAATAGCATAAACATAATCTAAAAATGGGAGAAGGACCCGGCAACCCACTCCCAAAAAATCAATCCGCCATTGAAAACCCTATGAATAGCAGAGAAGCATGGACAATAGTGTTTCGCCTGTTGTACGTAGGGTCACTATGAGTCGGACACCGACTCGACGGCACCTAACAACAACAACAACAATCTAAAAATAAGTTTGTCTCTATGCTGATTCTTAGCAGAGATATGCAAGAACACATTTTACACTCTATATTTTTAATAAACACACATGATAAAATATCCCCTGATAATATGACAAAAAGTCAAACTTATTCTAATATTTTAATAGAACTGCACAGCTAAAAAAAGCTTAAGAGAGTATTTCAAATCTGACAATTCTTACTCATGGTATTCAGGATCTTAAAAGGTAAAAAATAACCCATAAAATCTGCTAGGCTTAAAATTCTTCTCTAGACTAAATTACTTGAAAGACAAGAATAGATCTCCACTATATTGACTGGAGGTAGCCCAGTGCCCAGTAAAATGGTGGAGTTCAATAAACTTCAGTAACTAAAGAGAAACATATGGATAACTGTAGGTATGTCTGCGCCCAGGAACATAAGGCTACAGATTTTATACATATATGTTATAACATGCACACTAATAAAAAGATATAAATTATCTTGTGCCAGATCATAAGCAACACATATTTAATGTGTAAAGGTCTCTTAAAAAGTAATAATAGTTACTTTTAATAATAATAATTGGGGGCCCTGGCATCTACCTATATAATCTCAGTGACTTGGGAGGCTGCAGCAGGAGAACTATGAGTTGGAGGCCAGAGGCAGCCTGCACAATTTAGCAATACTTCATCCAAAAATAAAAAATCAAATGGGCTAGGGGTGCAGGTCAGTGGTGGAGGGCTTTCCTAGCATGTGCAAGGACTGGGTTCAACCCCCAGCACTGAAAAAAAAGTAATAATATGACATGAGGGGGAGATAGACAGTAAAACATAAGTTCCATATACTGTACTGGCAATATCTCCTGTATTTTATCATTTCTTTCTTCAAAATCACCAAGAGGTAGCTACTATTAATATTATCATTTGTTAAGATGCCAAAAGACAAAGAGAAAGTAGTTAACCTGTCCTAATCATGGCAAAACAAGGATGTGAACCTAGGCACTCTGACTCCGGGGCAGGGGCCTTAGTCACTCCAAGCTATCGTCTCTCCTTCATCACTCATCTTTCAATGCATCAATCTGAACTAGAAGTCACTTTTCCACGGGGCCACATAAAGATTTCCTTCATTTATATTTCTTTTCCCTATCTTGTCAACTAAGTCCTCCTTATCAGCAAAGCTCAAATTTCACGATATAATTTCTGCCTTTCTTGTCCTCCATATGACAGAACTTTGTAAATCTTGTCTTTGGAGCATCTTTTACATCTGTACATTTTCATTGCCCACTTTCTTACTACCAGCCAATTTTGTTCAGCTGTTCAGTAAGTTCTTAGAGAAGAAAGCCCTTCCCTGTCCTAGGAGTCACCATGAATTATGATTAAGCTAAGTAGTTTTAATATTGGTTATATAATGAAATCACCTGAGGACTTTAAAAAAGCAAAACACAGGCTGGGCACAGCGGGGCACACCTGTAATCCCAGCGGCTCAGGAGGCAGAGGTAGGAGGATCACAAGTTGGAGACCAGAGGCAGTCTGCGTAACTTAGCGAGACCCTGTCTCAAAAAGTAAAAAAATGGGCTGGAGGTGCAGCTCAGTGGTCCAGCACTTGCAGAGCATGCAAGTGCAAGGCCCTGGGTTCAACCCCCACTACCACAAAAAAAAAAAAAAAGGAAGAAAGACAGACAGACAGACAGACAGACAGACAGACAGACAGCAGACACAATACCAGGCACAGCAGTTTTCTAAAAGAATGCCCAAGGTATCCTTACATTGCAAGCTGGGTTAAGGACCACTGGCCTATAACAATCATGGTAATCCCATTCTGGAAATAGCAATCAGTTCAGGTATATGCATGAAGTAACAACCTTGGCCAAACCAAAGGTTAGGAGAACCCATCTAGCAAATTTCTATGCAAGATTTTCCCTCCTGAAGAGAAGTGGGAAGAAAAATTGCCTTTTAGACTATGGCTTCTTGGAGCAGCGGCAACCATCGCTGCCACCATGAAGGACTGTGCCTGAGGGCTCAAGCTAATGTGCTGAGAAGGGCAGGCCGCCAGGCAAAAAGCACCTGACTCAATGGCCATGTGGTTGCCACTGAGGGCTAATCGAATGATACTTCTAAAGTAACATTCTAACTGCCCTTAGGGCTCATCAACCGGCCCTGAATCACTACTAATCTCCTAAATGTTTTCAACGCCTTTCCAATGCCTACAAGATCAAGTCCAAGTTCTGCTTTTGCACCTAGACCCCAGCTCCACCTATAATTCCTTTTCACAGACCCTCCAGTTGGGCAGGAGAAATCTCCCAGTCTACCAATGGTTACCATGTACAGACTCACCTTTCCATGCCTTCACTCATGCAGTGTGCCCTGTACCTAGGATTTCTTCCCCAGCCCTCTTCCTGTGACTGCACTTTACAAACATCAGCTCAAATCCTTCTTCGATAAAGCCTGAGCTAACTACCCCAGCCCAAGGTGATGTCTCTTCTCTGACCTTTGCTTGCTCTGCTTGTCCAGCAACTGAACAATGCTTTACGTTATCAGTGACTGTTCCTCTCCTTAACTAGACCACAAGCCTCTGGAGTAAGAGTCTATGTTTACACATAATTTCAGACTTCACTTATAACAGGCACTCAAAAAACTGTGTCCCATAGTAATCCCATTTACTTTTCTACTAGCCACTAAAATTCAGTTAACTTGTAAAAAATTCATTCTTCTCCACCACTTCTTCATTTTTAACATTTAAATTATGGGGAGATGCACTGTGGGAGAATACCTGACAATTCCTTTGGGAAAAGAGCAATAATGAGATCACCCCAAGTGAAGTTAATAACAGTGAGGACAGAACAACTCATAAAGAGTTTTCTCCACCCTCTGCCCCTTCCACCTTGCAAGGCTTTTTTTCTTCATCACATTGGACACTCTTACAAGTAGGTAACTGTTGCCTATTAACTGAAACACCTCGTGCACCATTTGCCAACCTTTCACTACATATTCAGTAACTAATTCCTTCTACCTTTCTTTCACAATGTGCACCAAACCTACTATGTCAACCCTGAGTGCACCTTCAATGTGAACTGGTAACCTTCACCTTTCAGATCCATCATACACCTACACTATAATTTGCCACCAACTCACAACCATTTCCACATATAATCTGAGGGCTGCTACCAAACAACTTTTACTTTGGTGGCAGAAACCTTTTGGTAGACTTTTTTTATGGAAATGGTTAACTTTAAGACTTTGCTGCAACTGATTCTCTTCATCTAACACTTTCATCTTAGTGATGACTCTAAACCCACACATAAACAGCTACCTTATTCTTTTTAATGACTATCTAATACTCCATTATATGAAAAGATCATCATTTATTTAATTACTGCTCTATTACCTGAAGCCGTAGCCCTGTGGCATCTGATCCCATCAGATCTCGGAAGCTAAGCAGGGTCAGGCCTGGTTAGTACTTGGATGGGAGACCGCCTGGGAACACCAGGTGCTGTAAGCTTGGGAGACAGACCTGGCAACCCACTCCCAAAAATCAATCCACTATTGAAAACCCTATGAACAGCAGAGCAGCACTGACAATAGTGTTTTGCCTGTGTATGCACGGTTGCTATGAGTCGGATATGGACTCAATGGCACCTAACAAAAACAACAAGTGCTCTATTGGGTGATGTTTAGCTCAGTTGGTAGAGTGCTACTCTGCATGCTCTAAGGCCCTGGGTTCGATCCCCAGTATTGCAAAAATGGGATAAGAAACTGGTGGCCCACTCCCAAAACAGTCACCAAAAACCCTATAAATAGCAGAGAAGCACTGACAAAGTGTCAGGCATGACACAGTGTCGTGGAGTGTTTTGTACTGTCGTACATAGGGTTGTTATGAGTTGGACCTGACTTGACAGCACCTAACAACAACAGCAACAGTGCTCTATTAAGGAACATGTAGGGTTGTCTCTAATCTTTACCATTCTAACCATACTTCAACAAATAATCCTCAGAAACAATTAATTGACCAATATCCCAGTAATAAGATAAACTCCTACCAGTGGATGTAATGGGTCAAAGGTTATATTTTAAATTTTAAAAATAAATATAGCCCAATAGCTCCCCACAGAGGTTGCACTTTTTTTGTGTGTGAGTAGTTTTAATTACCATCTTTTACAGTCATCTTCACTAGAAGCTAATGACAATGCCGTCTCAAGTTCAAGGTTTTCACCACAGCTTGTCGACTCTTCAGTCCATCCTATATGAAACAACCCACAACCAGGCTGGCCCAGACCCTCTCATGCTTCTCCACTAAACAGTTCTAGATGGTAGGTACTGCATGCCCTCTCTAGTCCAAGGCTTACCCAAGTGCTAATGGGCAGGACCACCCCCAAAGCTTCCCTTAGTCCCAGCCCTCAATTCAAATACCTCACTGGGGAGGGCTCAGTTGCTGGATACCCAGTGGACTACCAAATTCTTAATATTTAGCAGAAGGCCTGGTACACAGAAGCTATTAGTGTAAGGATTTAGAATGCTGAATGAATAATCCTAAAGGATAGGGCAGTGGCATGAGAAAAATTAGGCTCTGAGATTTTTCCCAAAGTGACAGAACTAGTCAAGAGCTTGACCTAGAAAGTGGACCTTAATGTTTCATTTTCTTTCCTTATGTCCCATTGCCTTATTAAGAAACCCAATCCACACGAATGTTCTAAAAACCAACAATCAAAAACTTATACATTAGAAACATTTCCCCCACTGAAGAAATGCATTTTTAAAAATAGCCATAGGTACCCAGAAAGATCTACTGGCCATAAGGTACAGTGATTACAAGAAGACTGCTCATAAGTTCACTTTAAAGTGACAAGCCTAATATTAAAGCTACCAAGTCTGACAGAAAATCATTTTATAAGTGCCAAACGGCTACAAAACAGGGCTATAAAGGCTTGCTAAATTCATTAATAAGGCAGTCTGCAGTTATCTGATTTCACAGCAACACCTGCATATTTATCTACTCATTACCAATTGGATGATGGAATTTTTTCAAGCACATTTCAAAAATCTGCCAACTTCAAGTGTAAAAAAATAAACTTTGTAGTTAATTTTTCCCTTAACAAAGTACAGCTGTTGAGAATAATTGTTCAAGATCTTACCCTGTAATGTCAACTGCAGCAGAACAAAGAGTATTTAATTAGCAAATCTATCCAGTAATTCAACACCTATTATATAAAATGCCTTCGTGATTTTATTCAGGATAATTTGCTAAGAGGGTTATTACTGACATTCAGATGGAATTTAAAATTCCTACGCAAGTCGAGTCATAATAGCAGTAATGATCTCCCCAATCAGGAGATTCGGTGTCACACAAGGCTCTCTTGCAATGCAGCAGCCGATTTCCTGACTTCTTAATTCCTGGGCTCAGCTCAGTGAGAGCCCTTCATGCCGATATTTCAGTCAGCAATACATCTTTAATGGGACTCTATTAAAATAACTAGAACAAAAATGACTTTTTTTTGGTTAAAAAGAATGACAGCACTGCCATCATATCAATCATTGTAGGCTTTGCAGAACAGTGCCTTTAGGGGAAAAGAGGAGGGGGAAACAGGAAAGGGGTGGGGGTGGGGAGAGCGATAATTAAAATAATATGAAAAGGTATTTTAACCCCAATCTGAGCCTCTGAAGGCTGGAGAAGGGTGATGGGAATGAGGAAAAAAATTTAAAATATATATAAAAAATTGTTTTCTAAAGAAAATAATTTGTTCAGGAATACACCCACGATATGTGGTTTACTAAGCAGAAGTGCATGTTTGCTATGCCAAGGTTAACAACAACAGCAATCTAAGACTACTACTGAGATATGTATTTATAGGTTCTCCTAACACATCCAGGATGACACCTGGGTCCTTATATTTTGTTAAAGAGAATACTGTTGTCTTTCAATGCATTCAAAGGTCGTGAAATGTTTTCGAATGCTGTTGCAAACTAATACAGTGTTTATTAATACTAAATGAGAGAGAAAACACCAGGTGAATAGAGTGTAAAAAACAGTTTTAAGGTCTTACTCCAAATATGTATGTCTACTACAGTAACACCTAATAACAAGAAACCCACTTTGGTGTATGATTCAAATATTAGACACAATGAAAACCCTATAAGTTAAAATGTTACAGAAGGTCAAATTCTAAACAAAGCACGAACAGAATGGTAACTGAAATCTCAACAGCTTTAGGATTCTTCTGTTCCTGATGACATAAAATTAGAAATAAACAGGAATTTAAAATGCATTAGCATAATAGGGGCAGCAAAATGAATGGTTTTGAAGGATAGGGAAGAGAAAAGGAGAAGAAATATAAATATTATGATATTGAGTAATTCAACCATTATCTAAACGTTTCCTATTTCAAGTTTCAGCAGTTTCTAAGCAGGATTCACTGTTACTCAGCTCTCCCACTTGATGAACATTTATTTCGTCCTCATTTTAGACTGCCTTTTTCCTATTTGCCTATTTGTTTTTATTCTTAATTCTTACATGTGTGTTCTCTAGAAGATGCTCAAGAAATAAGCACTGTGAATTTAATAAGCGCTTTATTTCCTGTCTCTGCTAGTTAACACTTTTGTGATACTGGGTCATTTACTGCCTTTAAACCTAGTTTTACCATCTCTACAACTAGGGTGATATGACCACCTAGTTCTCTGAGCTGGATAGAAATAAAAACAACTGTACCTTGAAAAACAATTGCTCTGCAAAGACAAAACACTGTACAAATAAAAAAGCCAGAGGCCTAAAATCAGAGTCCTAGTTTAAACCGCCCGTTACTAGCTAAGTGATTTGGGATCAAGTTCTTTTCCCTCTCCAGGTCTCAATATCTTCATTTATAAAATAAAGAGGTTGGGATTCCTTCCAGATTAAAAAATCTAGAATCCAATTTTGATGTGTAGAAATGTTTCTTCATTATATTTGGTTATTTTGTCTATGAACCACATTCCCTTCATTAATATTAGGAAAAGGAAACACTAATATAGTTAATAAGGATAGTTAATACTGCAAGGATATATTCCCATATTCTATGTTGCCTTTGAAGGCTGTGTGGTTGTAAATTAACTAGAAATATGTTAGTGCTCACAACTTGTCTGTATAGAGCTTAATGCACCTAGGGTAAGTGGGAGGGTATATTTACAGTACATAAGACCTTCTGTTGAGAGCTCTTTCCCACTACCAGGGATTATATACAGAAATCTCCAAATATATCAGGGTATCTCAACATCCACACTATTAACATTTTAGGCTATGTAATTTTTTGTCACAGGGAGTTACCCTGTGTCCACTGAAAGATGTTTAGCAAAGCTATAAGCTCCCTTTCAAATCCAGTGAACCAATATGTGCCTACACAAGATCGTACCTTTCCAATGTGATGCTGCCTTTGCGTTCCCTCAGACCCTCACATTCAGCATACCTAGCTCCAGTATCATTACCTACCAAGGCATTCTCCACATTGACCCTGAAATTCATTGCCTAGATGAAGCCTGCCTCACCTTCTAGTGCTTCCCGCACTGATTCTTCAACCCAGCCTCCCCTGCATATTTTAGGTTCATTGAACATGCCAGGTCCTTTTCTTGCTTCTGTGCTTTTCATATGCTGTTTCCCTGCAGTGGTTGAAACTGTAAGCTATAAAGCAAGGCTATGTGATGGTTCATTTTACATGTCAACTTAGCTCAGCCATGGTACCCATGTATTTAGTTAAACACCAGTCTAAGAGGCTACTATGAAAGGGTTTTAAAAATGAGATTAACATTTAGTAGACTTTGAGCAAAGCAGATTACTACTGTAATGTGAGTGGGGCTCATTCAATCAGCTGAAGGCCTTGAGGACCAAAAAGACCGAGGTCCTCTGAGGAAGAAGGGCTTCTACTGCAGACTGCCTTCACACCCGAGCGGCAGCATCCCCTCTTCCCTGGCTCTCCAGTCTGCCTGCCCTGCAGATTTTGGACTTGTCAGCAACTGCAATCTCATGAGACAATTTTTTGTACACACACACACACACACACACACACACACACACACCCCTCTTATTGGCTCTGTTTCTCTGGAAAGCCTTGACTCATACAAGCTACCCAAGTTCAAAGCCTAACAGCACTGCTTATTTGCTGTGTGACCTAGGGTAAACAATATAATCTCTAAGCTTCCAATTCCTCAACCATAAAATAGAGAGAGTACCTGAAGCTTCCTTATAGTAGATCTACTGTGATTCAATGTAACAATATATGTATACTTTGTTTTATATACTTTCCAGGATTTAAGTACTCAATAATTGTTAGGTTATTACTTGTTGTTGTTGTTGTTGTTGTTAGGTGTCATTGAGTCTGTTTTCGACTCATAGCGACCCTACATACAACAGACGAAACATTGTTAGTGCTTCTCTGCTATTCATAGGGTTTCAATGGCAGATTGATTTTTGGGAGTGGCTTTCAGGGTCCTTTTCCCAAGCCTATAGCACCTAGTGTTCCCAGGCAGTCTTCCATCCAAGTACGAACCAGGCTCGACCCTGCTTAGCTTCCGAGATCTGACAGGGTCAGACACCACAGTGTTACGGCTGCAGGGTAGGTTATTACTTAACATCTACTTAGTTTATAAGAAACTTCACACTGTCAGAAAAGCCTTCTCTGGTCCTGCTAACCCAATGATATTAACGAGTATGCTAGTCCTATCCACTCTGTTATGAAAGGTATGATTTAGAGACTATGAACAAAATATAGGCAGAGATCATACCACAGTAATTAAACCTAACACAATGCCTGGCACATGATATTAATTCAATAAATATTTATCTCTTAGGATATAGTAAAAGGAGGAAAGCCCTGTGGTCTAGCTTGAAAGAAGAAAGCCATTATTAATCAAAAAGCACATGTCCACAACAAAAACTTTAAGTTAGTTACAAAAAGCAGCAATTAAACTCCCACAAATTATACATTTAAATGATGGCTCTTTCTATATAAGAAATGAAGAGTGAATCAGTTTTAATCCTACCTTCAAACACAATTCATGTTATATAAACAAATATTCACTCGAGAGAAATGAATTTCTATCCCAGTGATAAAGGCCCATTAATTATAAACTTGACTGAAAGTGTACCTCTCCCATACAGCTCTTGTTTCCGGGTAAACTGATTTTGTGTTAAATCATTAATTTACAACCTAGATGTTCTGGTAGCTCATGTGTAAAGAATATAGAACATGTTGAATAAACAATGCTTTCCCCTCCTCAACACACACATTAGTGATATTTATGAGTATCTTTCAATTATTGCCCTACAATTTGACAAGGCTCTAATTTTGATCCAAAAAACTTAAAATACTATGAATTGTATCTTTGAATCTTTTTGACTTTGTGAAATCTTGAAGTGAATTTCTCCCTTGTCTTATAATTTCTTGTCTCCAGTATGAATATTTACTTGTCCTGTGGATTTTTAAAACCTTAATGTACATTCTGACTTTCAAAAAACTGTTTTCATCTTTAAAGAAATCTTCCTTTCACAACATTCTTACTCTCTATTCTTCCTGCACTCCAATCTCTGGTTTAGACGCTCATATCCTGTATGTTTCACTTGAACATGTGAGTATTACTGTCAGACTTGGAGTTGTATCTGACACAGGACCCTGGAGAGCTTAGAGCTGGCTTTCAAGCGCACTTGAACCAAATCTACTCACCAACACAAGAGCTCAAGTACTAGCCTATACACGCTTACAATATTAAATTCCCAGTTTAAAAAAAAGCCCCTAGACACTAAGATTCAAAATACAGCAGGAGATATGAAACTAAGGTCAGTCAAGAAATCTGAAAAGCTCCTGAAACTGACACCAAACATTTGAATGCGTGCCTACATGCATTTTTCTACAAAGAAGGCCCGTATATTTCATCAAATTTGAAATGTTGATTTATTTAAATAAGTACCATTGAAGATACCTGAATTAGTCACAATAGAGCTTTCAGATGCCTTCGGAGTCACATAATGTCCACAAGACTAGAAACACTGCCATCCAAAGGACCCTGCCCCTTACTTCTGAGCTAGGCATTTTTAGCTCCTATCTACTATGTTATTTCCCTCACAGAAAAACATGTAGATGTCAAAAGGTTCAGAGATCTGTCTCCCTGATTGATTCATCCTATAACTCATCTAGGGGGCTAATTAAGACGCGGCCAAACTATGTCCATGTATAGTGAACATCAGTGCTCCAGCAAGTTTCACACAACCTGATTAAAATTGACTCAAAGTGTCTTACTTCAGTAATCACTTAGAATGAATTTTACATTAGTGGGATCATGCACCAGGCCTCAGTGGAAATGAAAAGGGCTTATAGTAATAGGATTTATAAACCCACCCATTAGGTTAATGGCTAAATGATTTACATGTAACTTTCTCCTCCACCCCTCCTTCCCTCACCCTTTAACTCAGTAAAAACTATGCTTGGCATTTTCCACTGCAGTGCCACACACAAAGGAAATAGCCTTTCTATTTTGGGACATTCTAATTTCTAATAATGGCTTGGGTAGCTACCATTAACTCTTTCAAAGCACAAATAATTGACTAATAAAATTAAGTATTCTATAAGGCCTGAAAGTGCTTAATTGATCATAATTGTCTATTTGAGAAGAAGGCATCAATCTGGCTATGCTCAAATAATGAAGTTGGGCAATTCTGAAGCATTGCAATCAAGATAATACTTACAGCTAAAAAGGACATTAGCATTTTCTAGAATCTGCAACATTTTCTTTGTAACTGAGGTCATGCGGAAATCTGACTAGAAAACTTTTTGAGCTTACAAGCCCTACAAATGGCAGATCTAACAGGTTGTCACTTGTCACTACTAAGCACGTGGCCTCAAGTTTGATCCTGGAGGAGCACATAGCTGGTGGTCTGGAGAACATGAAGTGGGAAAGGGACCAATGTGCTGCCATCATCATTTTGACAGAAGTATTTTTTATTTCTGGAAATTTCCCATTTAGGATCAGTGTGTAATACGACAGTCACTGGACTTCCTTTCTTTACTTTCCACTACCAAGTAGATGAGAAGAAGAAGAATTTTCTTCTTTTTCAGTGCTGGGGATGGAACCCAGGGCCTTGTGCATGGTAGGTAAGTATTCTACCACTGAGCTACATTCCCAGCCTGAGGGATAACTTTTTAAGTCTAATATCTCAGAGGGTAACACCCTGTTTAGTACCAGAGCTATATATTAAATTCTGTCCTATAATGAGCATACCTTAAAAAAGTATCCTGTGCCCCTCTCCTCCATTTTATTTTAAGTTCAGAAAACAGATTCTATGAGCTAGCTATGATTAAAATAGTGGGTCCCATTTCAAATAAAAATCTTCTTTCAGAAAGACATTCTACTTTTAGGGAAATGTAATTGTGTTCATCTGGCCAGAGAACCATGTGCTATAGACATGTGTTCAGACATACCCCTAGAATAAATATAGTTAATAATCAATCAAATCACAGATTCTCATTTACCAACCACTTTTCTCTTGTCCCATTATCTTCTATACTTTCTCTGGGGAAAAAAAAAAAAACAGAAAATTTGAATGAAACAGATATGGAGTTGAGAAAAGTCATTTAGGATGGAGATGCTGTTTTGGTGGCACCTGGGGGTTAAACCAAGGCCTTGTACATACTTTACAGTGCTCTACCACTAGGCTGTACCCCCCAGTTCATTTTTTTATTTTGAGTCAGTGTCCTGCTAAGTTACATAGGCTACCTCGGACTCAAACTCATGATCCTCCTTAAGTCACTGGGATTACAGAACCACCATGCCTGGGTAAAATCTCCTCAACTTCTGAAGTAGCATTTCCACTTTCTAAGTTGGCCAAGGCTCAAGAATCTGATATGAATTATAAGAAGCACTGCATTTTCTTTTTGTTTAGAGCCTCAAAAAGGAACTCATTCACTCATGCGCCAACAGGTATTTACTGAACACTTCTTATGCACTAGTTGGTAGGAAACACAAAGATGAATGACTCAGACATGATCCTCTCCATCTTACAATGTCTAATATCTAGTGGAATAAAGAATCAAATTGTTATTGTTGTTGTTGTTGTTAGGTGCCGTCGAGTCGGTATCCGACTCACAGCGACCCTCATAGGGTTTTCAATGGCTGTTTCGGGATTGCCTTAGGAGTGGATTGCCAGGCCCTTCTCCCATAAAGAATCAAGTAGACAATTGAAAATACATATATGGATACACACATACATATATGCACATAATAGGGGCCACAGGGGTGGGAGTTAGAGAAAAGTTCATCAAAGCAGACTGCACAAAGAGGGAAGGTGAGTCACAGAGAACAGAAGAAGGAGGATGAGTGGAGACTGTGAAGATCCAAAGGATACTGGAAAATTGAATGCTGATCAAAGAAAATTAAGTTTTCAAAAGAGCAAAGCTTTCTTTTCTTTTTTCCCAATAGGAAGAAAGTAAAAAGTATGCTGTGGTTAGAACGTGCAAGGAAAGTGGAAAGAGGGCAGGAGAGAGGCCCAACTGTGAATGGCCTTGTAAGCCATATTAAGGACTTTAAATTGGGGACTAGCATGGCAGATTAACAGTTTTAAGAGGTCTCCATGACAATAAAACATATGAAGAATACTTGGGGTAAATCAGGTAGAAGGGTAGTGACCTGGGAAACATACTGAGACCTGTACAGCAAAAGAGCAGTGGCACTGGAGAAAGAACCACAGATACTTCTTCTTGTTGTTGTTGTTATTGTTGTTAGGTGCTGTAGAGTCGAGTCCGACTCTACAATAGCTGATTGTTTCAGGGTTGTTTCAGGGGTGGATTGCCATGTCCTTCTCCCATACAGATATTTAGGACATGGAATCTATAGGACTTAGTGACAGGCTGAACTTGGGGCAAAAGGAAGAGATAGGAGTCAAGAATGATACATTCCTGGCTTAACAAGTGGGTAGATACTGTTGTTACTTGTTGAGAAAGAGGTAGGGAGCAGAACCATAAGGGAAGTTTTGAAACTGAACAGGATATGCTTTTGGGACATCCAAATGAAGATTTTAAGGAGGCAGATGGAAGGCAAGATGCTCAGTGGAGGGATCAAAGGGTATTTCAGGTAACAAGAAATCCAATGCTCAACAGAAACACAATACATGAATAAAGCAAAGCAATGTTAGCACACTGATAACAGAACCCTTCACAATGGATAGTAGAGCTCACTGAAGGGGCACCAGTAGAAAAGGGACAGTAGGTACAAGCTAGCACCAAAACCAATGGTACTAGAGTGATAGGCACTCTCTGGGGTTCCTGATCCCTCATCCCTCCTCTAGTAACTTCCATTCCCTTTGAGCTATCAGGTCTCCATTCTTTCTGTCACAGTTGGCAGGTGTCATACAAGCCAGGGGCCACCAGCAAATCTGATGCAGGCTGCCAGTCAGACGGCCAGGCACCACATACTGACCTTTAATGAGAACAATCCTAACAGGTGGCTAATGCCTAATACAAGTAATTGTATTAATCCTCTGAACAAGGTCAAAAAGGGGGAACACCTTGCCTTTTTATAAGTCACCAAAACAGCTACAGGCTGCAGCTCAACAAACAGCAAGGAAAACCTCTACCCCTAGAGGCAATGCCAACTGGGACACACAGGAAGACGGAGCACCAACCAATTTATAGCACAAGTAAAGCTCCTACATAAGCATTTTTTCCCCTTCTGCTTTGAAGGGGAGGATGTTCTTTTTTATGTCAAGTTTGGTGTCATTTGCTAGCAGTTGATTTATACTTATCCAGTAAAAGAAAAGATGGTAAAAGGGATTCCCCACTCAGTATTCAAATTATATTCTTCTTGCCTGTCCTGAGAAACTAGGTCATAAATGATTGTATTAATTGCCTTTGTCACTAATTAGATTTTATAACATCAAATGTCTCACAGTTCTCCTGGACCTTTAGCCTCACAGAAAGATGTCATTTAGACAAGACAGACAGCTATAGCTCAGAGGATAGGTGAGGGGGGTGATGCGGGGGCCTGTACAACCTTCTCTGAAAGACAAACACCTCAGTCATGGCCCAGACATTCCAGTGAGTGGTAAGAAGCCAGGAGTCCTGTGACCTGCTGTTACAAGAGAAAGAGAGGGAGGAAAAAAGGTCTTTCTTTCCTCTGGAGACAACCTCTTCTGCTCCTACCCTCTTAAACCTTGTGACTGCAAATGCCATGGCTCGAACAAGCCACACACCACTGGCACGTCAGTACCCAGATAAAGAATCCAAGCAGTGGATCAGATTCCTGTCAGCTGCCAAAGAGCCAGCGCTTCAGCTGCTTCTCATTCTTTATTTTAAATGGCAGGATGGGCTCAAGGGCATGGCGTCCTATCACCCAAGAAGAGACTAAAGATTTAAAAAGATAAAACAAAACCCTTGAAGGTACACAAACTCACATGAGACTGGGAACTGATCAAGTCCACAAAACAGTTATTAGTATGTTTCTCTTAGCGATATGGTAGATATGGTATTAAAAATACTTGCATCAAGCGCAGATCAGTTCCTAGTCAATAGGACTAATGCAACAATCCTCCTAATTCTAAAATACTTATTTTCAGAACTTTGAGCCCAGAGCATTAAAATGCCAAGATGTGCTACCAATGACAAAGTTACCTACTCAATCAGTCCCTCAAACCAAAGGGAATGTAAAATTAAAAATAAATCAATAAAGTAAGAAGCACTTACCTATACAGAATACAAATGTGTTTTCTTTTTGTCCCTATACCACCACCATCACCACCAGAACATTCTTAACTAATTCTTACAAGCTGAAGATCAACTTGGATTTTGATGTATAAACTGCTTTTGACAATATTTCATTTGAAACAGACAAATACTTTTTAAAAAAATGCAAGCCAAAGACACCCTTTTGAGAAACTGAGAAAACAGATGTGGAAGCCATTCGTTTAGATGAAGAGGAATTTTCGCTTTTATAGGAATACAATGATTCATGAAGAGGAAAAAAGTCTGTCATCAAGTTTACTTCAATAGATACTCTTGGGTTTGAGGCAGCTTTCTAAATATGGCCGCTGCTTTTCTTCACATCTCAACTCTCCTGAAATATCTCAAAGTACCACTAACAAACATCACTTTTATTATCTTTGTTCTTTTAAATTTTCTGCTTAGTTAATATATTGTGCAGGGGAAAAAAATCACAACTCTGGTACTACAGCAATACATACTTGTTTTTATTGCTTAGGTAGCTGGGCAAAATACCTACTGCCTTGGTGAAGTATCAAAAACATGCCAGCTTAAAATTATTAATACAAATACAAGAAATCCTAACAATAACATCTGAAATAAAAGCTCTCCGCAACTCCAAAGGAGATGAAATTAAGAGAACAGTGAGGTTTTTCCAAGAATTTCTGTCAAAGAAAAAAAAACCCTTCCTTGGTTTCTGTTTAATGGAGATGCTAATAAGAACTAAACCAAGAAAAAAAAAAAAAAAACCAAAAGGGTATTAGGTCCAACTGAGGCAAGTGCTTAAGATATTTTCCTTCCTTCCTATGCCCTCCACCCATCCACTTCCCTCCTCTGTCCCATCCTTATCAGTTGCGCTCTTTCTATGGGTCCAACTACAAGTATTTCTATCCAGATTAAGAGAGACAACACATACATGTATGTTACTCACCTACCATGCTCTCCTGCCTTCTCAACAAAAGGATAAAGCAAAGCCAGCTAATGTTGCTTAGGTTTTTTATAAACCTTAACAAAAAAAAACCTCTCACAACTACCTTCCTCTTAGGATTCTGCCATGTTTCCAACTAACAATTATAGACAAAAGAAATACGTAATAATGTCTTTTCTGCAATAAATCCATCTGCCAATATTTTATCACTTTACTTTCTATAGTATATATTTTTAAATTAGATACTTTAACCTATTCTACATTAATTTACCAATGGTACTGAAGGAAGGGGTGGAAGCTGCCTTGAAAGAATTGGAAGAACAAAAGGTCCCAGGAATTGATGGAAAACCCATAGAAATGTTTCAACAAAAAGATGCAGCATTGGAGGTGGTCACTTGTCTATGTCAAGAGATTTGGAAAACAGCTACCTGGCCAACTGACTGGAAGAGATCCAGATTTGTGTCGATTTCCAAGAAAGGGATGCAACTGCATACAGAAACTATTGATGACATCATTAATATCTCATGAAAGTAAAATTTTGCTAAAGATCATTCAGAAATGACTGCAGCAGTATATTGACAGGGAACTGCCAGAAAATCAGGCCAGATTCAGAAGATGGCGTGGAACCAGGGACATCATTGCCGATGTCAGATGGATATTGGCTGAAAGCAGAGAATATCAGAAAGATGTCTATCTATGTTTTATTAACTATGCAAAGGCATTTGACTTTGTGGATCACAACAAATTATGGATAACATTGAGATGAATGGGAATACCGGAGCACTTAATTATACTCATGAGGAATCCATACATGGACCAGGAGGCAGTTATTCGAACAGAACAAAGAAACACTGCGTGTTTTAAAGTCAGGAAAGGTATCAGTGCTGTATCCTTTCACTATATCTCTTCAATCTCTATGCTGAGCAAATAATCCGAGAAGCTGGACTATATGAAGAACAACATGGCAACATGACTGAAGGAAAGCTCATTAACAATCTGCCTTATGCAGATGACACAACTTTGCTTGCTAAAACTGAAGAGGATTTGAAACATTTAATGAGGACAATCAAAGAATACAGCTTTCAGTATGGATTGAGCCTCAACATCAACAAAACAAAAATCCTTACAACTGAGTCAGTAAGCAACTTCACAATAAATGGAGAAAAGATGGAGGTTGTCCAAGATTCTGCTCTACTTAGTTCTACAATCAACCCCCACGGAAGCTGCAGTCAAGAAATCATGAGACATATTGCACTGAGAAAAGCTGTTGCAAAAGATCTCTTTAAGGTGTTGAAAAGTAAAGATGTCAGATTGAAGACCAAGATGTGTCTGACTCATGCCATGGTATGTTCAGTAGCATCATATGGTTGTGAAAGCTGGACATTGAAGAAGGGAGATAGGAGAAGAATTTATGCTTTTGAATTATGGTGCTGGAGACGAATATTGAATATATCATGGACTGCCAAAAGAACCAAATAATCCATCCTAGAGGAAATGCAACCAGAGTGCTCTTTGGAAGCAAGGATAGCTAGGCTGCATCTTACATATTTTGGACATACTGTCAGAAGGGAACAATCCCCGGATAAGGATCTCATGTTTGGGAGAGTGGTGGGTAAATAAAAAAAAAGAAGACCCTCTACTAGATGGATTGACACAGTGACTACAGCAATGGGCTTAAACATAAAAAAGATCATGTGTCTGGTACAGTGCCGGGGAGTGTTTCATTCTGTTGCATATAGGGTCACTGTGAGTTAGACCTGACTCGATGACACCTAACAACAACTACTACTACATTAATTTTGCTACCATAATTTTGAATATGCACCAGTACTTTTGAATATGCATTTTCAAACTACACATACTCCCCCTATGACTATAGTTCAGTTTTTGAGTCCCTAATTATCTATAAAATTGTGGATTGATGTACATATAAACATTTTTCTGCGCAAAGAATCCATAGCTTTCACTCAATTTTCAAAGAGGCCATCACCCCAAAAAGAGTAGCCTCCTCCTCAAAACTTACAGTGATTTTATACCTTATGCTGAACAGGTCCTGAAATAATATGTGGAGCTACTTAGCAGATCTTATACATTTGGCTGCTCTTGATTTACCCAAGAGAACGCCAAAAAGAAGTAATTGATTTTTCTGGCTCCAATGCCACATATAGATCCTTTGCTAATTATCCTAAAAGTGTGTGCCAACTATCAGTCACAAAGTACAGAGAGAAAAAAACAGATGAACCTTAATAAAATGTGCTTCCACTGTTTTCTCTTCATCATTACCACTGTCTACCAGATTCCATTGACAAACCCATCCATGAGCATGTCTCCAGACAACGTCAAATTTGTCATACAGTCAAAACTGCTGTACCTCCTGAGAATCACTAACCTATATCCATAACTAGAAAAATCCCTGTGTACTCCTTGTGCACATGCTTGAGAAGTGACTGACTTGTCATTAAACATACTGATTCCAGACATATACCTATTGTTATCAAGATTATTTAGTGCATTGAAGATGTTACCCAAGAGGTTTTTTTTCCATGTTTAAGCAAACTTTTACAAGTCTCTGAATATGCCAAATATCTTACCTCTCTGCTCTACTTTGCTTTCTGGGAGGGAAGACTGACCTAATGGACTACTAATGGGCTCCCTTGCCCATGATTTCCAGTTAGGTTTGGTCACTAAGAAACACTGAGCTCTGACAGGAGGGTGGAGGAAGGGAGGAGAGTTGTTGTTGTTAGATGCTGTTGAGTTTGGTATCCGACTCATATCGACCCTCATAGGGTTTTCAATGGCTGACTGTTTCGGGATTGCCTTGGAGTGGATTGCCAGGTCCTTCTCCCATTTTTGCGGCACTGGGAATTGAACTCTGGACCTCAGAGACTGCAGTGCAGCGCTCTACCAATTGAGCTAAATCCCAGCCCAGGAGGAGAGTAGGAGCAGTTATTTCTGGTGCTGGCCCTCTCCTGAGGGGTCATATAGGGGCCAGGCAGGTCAGTCCACCCATGATCAGGAGGCTGTCTTGACTCAGCTCCCTCCTTTCAGTTTACGTTTCTGCTCCCTCCCCTCATCTAAGAGCATAACAACACTGCTATTACTAGCCCCAGATTTTACACAACTTTCCTGTGATTTCACTATTGTCTGCCCACATTTTTATATGTAATCTCTTTACTAAATCCTCCTGTAAGTCCCAGTGTCTTCTCTTTCCTGCTGGGATCCTGACTAATACATCAAATAAATTTTACAACAAAAGAAGTAGCTTTTAAACATCTTGCTTGAAACTCTATCCTCAAAAAGCAGACTCACAAGAATCATCACATCTTGGAAATTTAGGCTTGCAAAATCTGTAAATTAAATATACTGTAAACTTTTCTTTTCTGCTTTTTTTTTTTTTTTTTTTGGAGTGCTGTGGGTCAAACCCAGGGCCTTGCGCATGCTAGGCAGGTACTCTACCATTGAGCTATATCCCCAGTCCCTAAGTGTATACTTTCTTTGAAACACAAACCTATGATATTATCTTTTACTATGACATATTAGGGAGAAGGGCCTGGCAATCCACTCCCAAGGCAATCCCGAAACAGTCAGCCATTGAAAACCCTGTGAGGGTCGCTATGAGTCGGATACCAACTCGACGGCACCTAACAACAACAACATGACATATTAAATAAAAATCCTTGATTTTTCAAATTTCCTTTAGCCCTACTTCATACCAAAGAGAAAGAAAAATAGTAGAATACTACCTCCACTATAAGGTCTTGACAATTTTGAAAATTATTATATGCTATTATTATTATCATATGTTAACTTACATGGTTATATTGCCATGTATGTACTTTAGGTCTCTAATTACAATGCATATTAATACTGAGGACCAGGATTATATCTTACATTTGTTTTTCTCATGCAATCATGCCTTATAATAGAGAATATATGTGGAAAGTATTTGTTGACATTTGGAAATATTACCAAAAAAAAAAAAAAAGAAAGAAAAAAACAGAACATAAGGACACAGGAAAGCTAGCCCCAAGAGATATGTTCAGTTCCTTCTGTATTTCCTTTTTTGGTGTGCATTATCAAGAGATTCTGCTACTAGAAGAAAAATAAAAGCTTCACTCTAAGGTACATATAAAATTTTATAAAAACAGCTGTATACCCATCGAGATTGTTTCCCACAAGTAGCCAACATGAAATAGAATTTATAACAGAGAGAGGAAGAAGAGTAGGTGGAGCTAGAATAGAAGGAAATGAGGAGGCTCAACAAGAATTAATTGCTGGTAATTACACATGCTACAGCCTCTCTTCTTTCTCCACCCTCTAGCTAATCAACAGTGGGAACAGATGTGGTCCGTGGTATTGGGGGGGGGGGTGCTTAACAGCTGTTTGTAGAACATGCCATTAAAAAGCAGCCTTGTCCACAGAAAAACCAAGAGTTTTACTGTTTGAAAGAAAAGAGGTAATGAATAATGACCACAGTCTTACTTTGAACTTCAGCTCATTCAGGCCAATGATACAGTCTTTCCCTTAATTTTGGATAAACTATGGCAGCAGCTTTGATTATTTTCTTTAACAAGAGTGCATGAATGTTTGTGTCTATTTCACATCTTATCCAAGTACTCCTGAAACCCATGTCAAAATCCAACTACTCATTACTGAGTTACCATTCAATAAATCTTAGTGATGATAGCCATGATCACAAGAAAAACTCTTTAAACTCCCAATGTAAGGAATACTAAATTAGGTAGAAATAATCCTAAATTTGCGAGATCATCATTTCAAACATTCCTTCATAGGACAAGAACTCTACCCAATATAAAACTCAGAACATTCCAGTTTATGTCTTCTAAAATTTGAACAATGTAGCATACTGTCAATGCATATGATATTTCCTAAAAGATAAAAATAACAAAGCCCAGGGATAAATTAAAAAACAACCGAAGAATCAAATCTTTAACAGGAAATGTAGTTTACTCACGGAACAAGAATTCCAACCTCTGTCTAGTAAGTAGTTGTTTTTGTTTCCTCCAAACTCTGAAGACTACCAGTCTGGGAGAGGTGGGAGGGTCAATGACATCCCCCACCATCCTCACCCTAAGGCCCAAGGAATGGAGCTAGGTGACACAGACTTGGCTTCAGGAATTAGCAGTTGACTGCTACGTACGATCTGAAACTCTTATGCTGGAGTAGCACAGAGGATTTTTGTCTTTAGAACCATTTAGATGTCAAAAGATTGTAAATAAGTCCATTTGTTCACAAATCCATAGTCGTGCTCAATAAATGACTGATTTTTGCAACTGACTGATAGCAGGCAATTGACTGGTTTGGCTGAAATGTGAAACTGTGTTGGAAGCTTTGAAAGTTCTTCAGCAGTTTAACAACTGCAAGTTCTTCTTAGGTGAAATGTTATTTATATTTACATGAGTGGGAGGTGTATATACAGATAAAATGTTTGAAAGCGCACATATTTGTATGCACTTGCAGGATATGGCACTAATTTCGCGTATCTAATCTTATTAAATTGAGCTTGCATACTCTCAAATTTACTTCTGTATATTTTTGGGGCAACTTCAAAAATTTCATTCAGTTTCAGTATATGCAAATTGCACAAACCATGATTCAATCCTGTTGGGGATAATTAGAGAAAGATGAAGTTGGGGTTGAGAACAGAAAAGGCAGGTAAAAGCTCATGTCAGAACAAGCATAAAGATTTTTACAATGAAACCACACACTGACAGCATTAAGAGTCAGCAGCAGGGGTGGGGCAGGTGAGTGAGATGTAAGGAGCTCCAGGGAGATGGACATCAATAATTTCTGAGTCTGAAAATCAGAAAGGCAATGAATAGTTAGAAAGCCAACCAGGGGGGAGGAAAGGAAATGCCTTGCAGCATGCTGATTATGTACAGAGAAGCAATTTTATTTTACTAAACAAGAGATAATAAATGGAAAGATAGTATCCTTTATCACTAAACAAGAGAGTATAAATTAAGGGGTCATTTGTATTACATTTAGACGATTTATTTAAATGAACATAAACACTGTTTATTCCTAAGAGTTTCCACATATACACTTGACTTCAGATCCCCATGGCTACAGGTTTCTATGAGGTCTGAAGTTCTCAGGCTTAAAGTCTAGATTCATGACAGTTTTCAGGAACCTATTGCTCCTGGTGAGAAAAAGACTATACCTTTCTTTTGCAATTCACCAGGATAAAGCTATTCTTTTTGATATGTTCTGCAAAACCACCTTTCAATCCCTAGAAATAATTTTAATTATCTGCAAAAAAGCACATAAGAAAATTTAAATCCTTCATGCTGAATTATGTTGCTTTTCTGCATCAGCAAAGACACATTGCCATGCAAAATAATGAGTTTTTTTTTTTTCCTGATAGAGAATATATTTGGGAGAAAAATGGGAGTTTCTGGCAAAAATAAAGGCTTCATTACCTCAGCTTTAAATGTAAATTAGGCACTCAGCAGCTTGCAAGTTAGGACAATTTTCCTTACACAAGATAAGATGAATTATATTTTATTCCTTAGTTTTTAACAAAAGTCACTTCCTTAGACATACCTAACCCTTAAACAAAGGCTGTTCTTTGTCAAAGCTAGGGAAATGTTTTTATTACTAATGTTCTTTAAATATGAACAAAAATCTCTTTTCTATACTCATGTTCATAACAAGCTGTTACTTCAGCAAAGAATATCTAAAATGAATATAGAAATAAAAAGGGGAATATTTGCTTTCTATGTGAACATTACACATATCACCCCAACTACTGACAACAACTGAAAAGGCCTTTAAAAATCCATAAATACAGAATATCTTTCCATTTATCTCTGTCATTTTCAATTTCTTTCATCAATAATTATACTTTTTAGTGTAAAGGTCTTCCCCTTTTTTTTCCTTTTGGGAGTACTGGGGGTTGATCCCAGGGTACCATAAACACTTTGCAACTGCTCTACCACTGAGTTGCACCGCCAGCTCATTTTTTACTCTTCATCTTGAGACAGGGTCTCAACAAGTTAGGCAGCGGTTATCTTGCCTCTGCCTCCCAAGTAGCTAGGATTACAGCCCTGAACCACTAGCCCAGCAGGTCTTCCACCTTCTTGGTTAACTTTATTCCTAAAGATTTTATTTTATTTTATTTTTTATTTTGCTGTATTGGAGATTAAACCCAGGGCTTTTCATATGCTAGGCAAGTGTTCTACCATTAACCTACAACTCTAGCCATTTTTTATTCTTTTTGATGCTACTGTAAATGGGATCACTTTCCTATCATCTTTTTTGGATAACTCGTTGTTAGTACAGAGAAATAAAATTGATTTTTGTTTTCTGTAAATTTACTAAATTCATTTGTTATTTTCTAACATTATGTGGTAGTCTTTAGAGTTTTCTATATAAGATCACGTTTCCTGGGAAGACAGTTTAACTTCTTCCTTTCTGACTTGGATGCTTTATTTCGTTTTCTTGCCTAATTTCTCTGGCTAGGATATATAGTACCATGTTGAATAAAAGTAACAAGGGTGAGTATCTTTGCCTTGTTTCTGACCTTAAAAGGACAAGTTTTTAGCTCTTCACTGTGGAATAGCTGTGGGTTTCCTGACTACAGACTTTATTGTGCTGAAGTATATTCCTTCTATATCTAATTTGTTGACAGTTTTTATCACGAAAGGATATTGGATTTTGTCAAATGCTTTTTCTACTTCTACTAAGATTATCATTACAACTTTAGTCCTTCAGTCCATTAATGTGCACTACATTTAATGATTTGTGTATGTTGAGCCATTTCTGCATTCCTGGGATAAATTCCACTTGATCATGGTATATAATCTTTCTAATGTACTGCTGAATTCAGTTTGCTAGTATTTGATTAAGGATTTTTGCATGTGTGTTTACCAGGGATGTTTACCTGCAATTTTCTTTTCTGGTATTATCCCTACCTAGCTTTGGTATGAGGGTAATGATGGCAATGTAAAATGAGTTATCTTTAAAATGAGAATATTTTTCAAGTGTCCCTCCTACTCAAAGAAATCTACAGAGTCAATGCAACCCCTAACAAAATTCCAATGGCTTTTTCTACAAAAATAGAAAAAAAAATCCTAAAATTGGTATGGAACCCAAATAGCCAAAGCAAACTTAAGAAAGAAGAACAAAATAAGGTGGCTATAGGTGTGTTGATGTATATCTGGGTCTTCTATTCTGTTCCAGATGTCTTCGGGCCTATTTTTGTGCCAGTACCAAGCTGTTTTTGCAACCAATGCCCTGTAGTAAAGTTTGAAGTCAGGGATTGTGATTCCACCTGCATTAGATTTGCAGCTTAAAAGTGTTTTGGTTATATGTGGTCTTTTGTGGTTCCATATGAATTTTTGGGTCATTTTTCTCTTTCTGTAAAGTCAGTCAGTGGAATTTTAATGGGTATTGCATTAAATCTATAGATTGCTTTTGGTAGGATAGCCATTTTTACAATATTAATTCTCCCTATCCAGGAGCAGGGGAGGTCTTTCCATTTTTTAGTGTCCTCTGCTATTTCTTTCTTTAATGTTTTGAAATTTTCCTTGTAGAGATCTGAAGGGTCTTTGGT
>VMDO01021570.1:0-35179 GCA_007922755.1 Pedetes capensis | reverse complement strand
TAGCCCTGTGGCATCCGATCCCGTCAGATCTCGGAAGCTAAGCAGGGTCGGGCCTGGTTAGTACCTGGATGGGAGACCTCCTGGGAACACCAGAAGCTGTAGGCTTGGGAGAAGGACCTGGCAACCCCCTCTCAAAAATCAATCTGCCATTGAAAACCCTATGAACAGCAGAGAAGCACTGACAATAGTGTTTCCCCTGCTGTGCAGAGGGTCGCTATGAGTCGGATACCGACTCGAGGGCACCTAACAACAACAACAACAATCATATGGTCTACTGTGCTGGAAATGACAACTTAAAGAGAAATGGGGTTGCATTCATCATCAAAAAAAGACATCTCAAGATCTGTCCAGAAATATAATGCAGTCAGTGATAGAATAATATCCATATGCCTACAAGGAAGGCCAGTTAATATGACTATTATTTAAATTTATGCACCCACCACTAAGGCCACAAATGAAGATAAGGAAGATTTTTACCAGCTACTGCAATCTGAATAGATCAAACATGCAATCAAGATGTACTGATAATTACTGGTGACTGGACTGCAAAGATTGGAAACAAAGAAGGCTGAGTGATTGGAAAATATGGCCTTGGTGACAGAAATGATGCTGGAGATCACATGACAGAATTTTGTCAGACCAATGACCTTTTCATTGCAAATACATTTTTTCACCAATATAAATGGTTACTATACCTGTGGAATTCACCAGATGGAATATACAAGAACCAAAATGACTACATTTGTGAAAAGAGACAGTGGAAAGCTAAATATCAAATGTTAGAATGAGATGAGGTGCTGATGGTGGCTCAGACCATCAACTTCTCATATGCAGGTTCAAACTGAAACTGAAGAAAATTGGAACAAGTGTATAAGAACCAAGGTGTGACCTTGAGTATATCCCATCTGAGTCCAGCGACCACCTCAAGAATAGGTTTAATGCATTAGACACTAATGATAGAAGACCAGAAGAGTTATGGCATGACATCATTCATGAAGACAGCAAAAGGTCATTAGAAAGGGAAAAAAGAAATGACCAAATTACATGTCAACAGAGACTGAAACTTGCCCTTGAACATCCAGCAGTAAAAGTAAAAGGAAAACATGATGAAGTTAAGGAACTGAACAAGATTTCAAAGGGCAGCTTGAGAAGGTAAAATCAAATATTATAATGACATATACAAAGGGCTGGAGATAGAAAACCAAAGGGGAAGAACACACTCTGTTTTTCTCAAGCTTATGGAATTGAAGAAAAAACCTCAAGCCTCAAGTGACAGTAGTGAATGATTCTACAAGGAAAGTATTAAATACAAAGTCATTATACCTAAAAGAATTGGTGGATGACCAACCATTTCAAGGGCTGCGTATGATCAGGAACCCAATGGTCTTGAAGGAAAAAGTGGAAGCTGCCTTGAAGTAACTGGCAAAACACAAGGCTCCAGGAATTGATGGACTACCAATAGAGATGTTTCAGTGAACAAGATGCAGCACTGGAGGTGCTAACTTGTGTATGCCAAGAGATTTGGAAAATAGCTACGTGGACAACTGACTAGAAGAGATCTATATTTGTGCCTATTCCCAAGAAAGGAGATCCATCTGAATGTGGAAACTATCAAATGAAATCATTAATATCACATGCAAGCAAAATTTTGCTAAAGATCATTCAATAGTGACTACAGCAGTAGATATACAGGGAACTGCTAGAAAATCAAGCGGGATTCAGAAGAGGGCATGGAACCAGGGACATCATTGCTGATATCAGATGGATATTAGCCAAAAGCAGAGAATACCAGGAAGATGTCTATCTATGTTTTATCAACTATGCAAAGGCATTCAACTGTGTGGATCACAACAAATTATGGATAACCCTGCAAAGAATGGGAATATCAGAGGACCTAATTGTACTCATGAGGAATCTGTACATGGATCAGGAGTCAGTCATTCAAACAGGACAATGAAGCACTGCTTGGTTTAAAGTTGAAAAAGCTATGCATCAGGGCTGTATCCTTTCACTGTACCTCTTCAATTTCTATGCTGAGCAAATAATCTGAGAAGCTGGACTTTATGAGGAATAACGTGGCATCAGGATTGGAGGAAGACTGATTAACAACCTGCATTATGCAGATGACACAACTCTGCTTGCTGAAAGTGAAGAAGACTTAAAACATTTACTGATGAAGATCAAAGACCATAGCCTTCAATATGGGTTGTGACTAAACATCAACAAAACAAAAATCCTTACAACTGGGCCAGTATGCAACTTCATAATAAATGGAGAAAAGATTAATGTCTAAGATTTTGTTTTACTTGGTTCTACAATCAGTACCCATGGAAGCAGCAGTCAAGAAATCAAGAGACACATTATATTGGGAAAAGCTGTGGCAAAAGACCTCTTTAAAGTGTTGAAAAGTAAAGATGTCACATGGAAAATGAAGGTGTGCGTGATTAATGCCATGGTGTTTTCAGTCGCATGAAATGGTTGTGAAAGCTGGATATTGAAAAGAGAGATGGGAAAAATTGATGCTTTTGAATTATGGTGCTGGAGACAAATATTAAATATATCATGGACTGCCAAAAGAACCAATAGATCTATCCTAGAAGAAGTGCAGTCAGAGTATTCCTTCAAAGCAAGGATGGCTAGACTATATCTTATGTATAGTCAGGAGGGACGTGAAGTCAGGAGGGACCAATCCCTGGGAAAGGACATAATGTTTGGTAGAGTGGCAGGTCCACAAAAAAAAAAGGAAAACCCTTAACTAGATGGATTGACATAGTGTCTGCAACAGTGGGCTTAAATATAAATAAGATCCTGTGCCTGGCACAGAATCGGGGAGTGTTTCATTCTCTTGTACACAGGATCACTATGAGTCAGACCCGACTCAATGGCACCTAAGAACAACAACAATTGATGCTCAGAATTTATCCAATGCCAAATCTTCTCCTTATCATCCTTGACAGATTGTGCCTGCTGCTTGAACATATCCTATGATGCAGAGCTCACTGCTTTATTCAGAGTCAGCCACTCCTTTGGAAAAGATCTCCAACATATTTAAAAACTTTCTTCATTTGCCTTAAACTTGCTTTTCTCCCTATTTCGCTTGTAAAGGTCTTCATGATGCCTCAAATAATAGTTCCATCAATGATGGAAAAAATAAGAGGAGAAATATATACAGCTGCTTACATTCTGTTTCTTCTTACCTTTCTGTATTAAGTATAGCTTTAAAGCATTGTTTTTTCATGACAATTTAGATACAAATTGGGGGTCCTCCAAGACCTAAGATTCCCTTCCAATGACCATTCCTGTATTTCAAATAAAACTAGAGGTAAATGATGCTTTTAAAATTTATCCCTATTCAATTTTCTTTAGTCTTGGGTATGTTGTGGTTTTGAACTATGTCTAAAATACACAAAGGTAATATTCTACGTTTATCTTTAGAAGAATTAGAGACCAGACACAGTTAGGCACCCGCTCCATGAGAGTGTATTACCTCCCTTGGTAAGAGGATGATCATCATAATGGAGAAGGACAGGTGTTTGAAGGGACAGATCAGGACAAACAGAGAGAAAAGGCAAAGGCTGTGCCCTGCAGAATACTGTCTGGGGGTCAGTGTGGCGCATACTGAAACCCCCCATGACTTAGGTGCCTGGCCTGGGTAACTGTCCTTCTGTAGTGTATCTTTCTATGACCCAGGCTGGTTAAAGTCATCACATGTTAGTTATGCAAGAAGGTGAATGAAAACTGAGAAATGGCAAATGTATCATTTTAATTAGACCATCTCCCTACAAAAAGAAAGAACTATTTGAAGCATCTCTTGTGAAGGCTCACTTTTCTGTAAACCTGAATTAACATGACTCAGCCAGAGATTCCTAGCTTAAAGTTCATAGGCCTGATATTATATACTAGCTAATCTCCAATTATGATATGCTTCATCAGAAAAAAATGAAGTGATCAACTGTGATTGTTTTTCAGTAAGTGATTATGATGTTTACCCAGCACATCAGAATTTAGTTTAAAATCCTTGAATCCTTGACTCATCCAACGTGACAAGAAAGTCTCAATGATCATTTATGGCTGCCCTTTTCTTCCAATGTTTTGACTCACCCTTCCTTTCCCAACACAGGGAGCGTATTAACACTCCATGGAAACCCACTCATTATTGCCGTCCCTCCTTTTGTGCATTATTTTAACCATTTCATCCTTTTACCAAAGCTAAGCCAAATTGATGTCCCCCTTCTGTCCCCTCTGCAGTCCTTTCCTTCTGCAGTGCTGGTGAGAGAGGAGGCACAATCTCAGTCTGGTTCATGGGCAGGTTGGCCTGAGTAGGGATGCTGGACTGTGCTGTACAGTTGCCAGCCACGAAACAGAAATAGGATATTGGCTTCACATGGAAATGCAGGCTGTGCAACTTCTTTATTTGGATTGGCAACAATAGGCATGCACTTCACTTGTGCTGAGGCCTGATCACTTGCTGAATATTTATTTGTTCCAGAGATTATTTAGCTATCCTCAGGAATCCAGGCATTCTGGCCAATTTTCTCTTTGGCATGGCCTCCCAGGGAGGAATGTGACTGACCCCTTCTCCCTTAATGATCGTCGAGTTGGAAGTGTTATAGTAGGAAAGCAGAGGGGACCCAGGAGGATGCATGACTTTCAAGACAGCCACAGAGCTAAGACTAGAACTTGCATCTTCTGAGTCCAAATCTGGTATTCTTTCCAGTAGAACAGTTTCTCAGACTTTTGGGAGTAACTTGTTTAATGCAGATTCTTAGGTTCCCTCATTAGAAATTCTGTTGCAGAATTGGACAGTTTAATGTGTACTTCCATGTGGCCACGGACTGAGATATCATCTGCATGCATGAGATCACTCTGCCTTACCAACATTCCCTTTCTGCTTGTGATATACTTGGGCCTCACTTGTCCCCTAAAGGTCATGTTGTTTGGTCTGCAGCTGGTGGCAGTCCCCTGGGAGGTTGTGGAACTTTGGGAGGCAGTCTGTTGGGAAAGTAGGTCCCTGGGAGTGGGCCTTTGGAGGTTTTTACCCTGGACCCAAGGCTAGGGTCTCTCTCTTTGTTCCTGGTCTGCCATGTTATGAATCATATGCCACAGGCCCTGCTGCTGGTGCTGCCGCCATGCCCGCTGACCCACCACCATAGACTGATTCTCTAACTGTGAGCTCCTGGTAAATCTCATCCCCCATAAATTTGGGTTGGTATTTCTGCTACACCAACCAGATCTGACTAATCCAGCTTGTATTCTCCGGGGGAGGGAAGTATGTTAAATATGAAGAACGTCATCTACTCTTTACTCATCTAAAACAACAACAACAACAACAACAACAACTATTGCACAAAGAACATCACAACAACATTAGAATATATTACAGAAGGAAGACAATTTACCCATAAACCCCATTCCCTTCCATCTTTGCAGAAGTTATCCATGTATTTAGATAGCCATCAATAGCCATCAATAGAATAAAAAAACTTTTTTTTTTTTTTTTTTTTGCAGTACTAGGGAATTGAACTCAGGGCCTTGCACTTGCATACTTTGCAAGTCCTGTACCTCTAAGCTACACCCCCACTCATTATTTTACTTTTTATTTTGAGACAGGATTTTGCTAAGTTACGCAGGCTGCCTCTGGCTTGAATTTGCAATCCTCCTGCCTCAGCCTCCTGAGTGGCTGGGATTACAGACATGAGCCACCGTGCCCAGTTTATAATTATTTTATCTTATTTGTATTTCTTTGATCTAAGTAGTCTTTTTGTTATTTGACTTACTGGGAAACAGGGTGCTTGAAAGCCATTACAGAGGAAAATTAGTATTAAATTTTATTAAGCATTTTCTACATTACTGGAGCCTGCAGCCATAGCCCTGTGGCATCCGATCCCGTCAGATCTCGGAAGCTAAGCAGGGTCAGGCCTGGTTAGTACTTGGATGGGAGACCGCCTGGGAACACCAGATACTATAGGCTTGGGAGATGGACCCGGCAACCCACTCCCAAAAATCATTCCGCCATTGAAAACCCTATGAACAGCAGAGAAGCACTGACAATAGTGTTTCCCCTGTTGTATGTAGGGTCGCTATGAGTTGGATACCGACTGGATGGCACCTAGGAACAACAACAACAACAACAACATCACCACAGGGCTGAGATTTAGCTCAGTTGGTAGAGCACTGCTGCGTAGTCTCTGAGATCTCAAGTTCAATTCCCAGTACTGCAAAAATGGGAGAAGGACGTGGCAATCCACTCCTGAGGCAATCCCGAAATGGTCAGCCATTGAAAACCCTGTGAGGGTTACTATGAATTGGACATGACTTGACAGCACCTAACAACAACAACAACACATTACCAGACACAGCGTCTAGTGTTGTACATGTAGTGTTGTACATGTAGTGTTGTACCTACATTCACTCACTTAAGGGAATCAACTTTATTTCCGTTTTCCAGATGAGGAAACTGAGGCTTGGAAAGGATAAGTAGCTTGTACCAACTTAGAGAGCTGACCTTCAAACCTGCTTTCACACCCTAGGCTCTTCCTCCCACACTGCCTTCCAAATCCACAGACAAAACGTGCCTGACCTTCAGTGCTTGTCTCCCTGAAAAAGGATATCTGAAAGAAATGACCAGTAGAGGTGAAATATCAAGTGAAATTAAGTACTAAGATGTGCACTAAAGATTCACTTTGCCATAGGGAAATATCTATGTGAGCTGGAAACCTTAAGGAAAAAAAAAAGCACGTTAACCTTAATGGCAAAGCCTGCTGTTCCAGGTTTGGGGACCACAGAATGACTCAGTGAAATGAAAAGTCACAGAGACCCCCAGTCTGCTGTCCACTGTTTTATCTCATTCCCCAAATAGCTCCTTTTACAGAGGCACTAAAGATTTGTGGTTTAACTCTTCTTTCCTCTCAGAGCTATTAATTAGGGCAGACAGGACCCCAGATGGTGGGAGAGAGGGGCAGTGAGCTAGAGAATTAAGTTCTTTTTTTATTGGTAATTTTTAATGTGCAACTTAATGGGTCTCATTATGCCATTTCCATACACATGCTACCATGCTGTGAATCATATTTCACTGTACCTTGCTCGTGTTCACTTCCCCGTTACCCTCTCATGGCCCCTCCCTCATCCCCTCTGTCCCCACCAATGGGCTCCCTTCTACTTGCATGTCTTTTTTTGAGTCTATCTATATACGTAGGTACATCCCAATTTTGTTGTAAGGGAAAATCAAACTCTTAATAACTAAGAGTATAGGTGCTTCCAGCCTGCAGCTGTAGCCCTGTGGCATCCGATCCCTTCAGATCTCAGAAGCTAAGCAGGGTCAGGCCTGGTTAGTACTTGGATGGGAGGCCACCTGGGAACACCAGATACTGTAGGCTTGGGAGACGGACCCAGCAACCCACTCCCAAAAAATCAATCCGCCATTGAAAACGCTATGAACAGCAGAGAAGCACTGACAATAGTGTTTTGCCTGTTGTGTGTAGGGTCACCATGAGTGAGAAACCAACTGGATGGCACCTAATGGCAACAAACAACAACATAGGTGCTTCCAGGGAAAAAATATTTCCCAGAAGTGAAATCTCCATTGTTATCAGAGTTAGAGTATTATAAAAATTCTTCTTATAATTTCCCTAGAGTTTCTTCCATCTTTCCCTTCTCCAAGTATCCACAATACTTTGTACCATTCGTCTGTTGGGCTGGGATTTAGCTCAGTTGGTAGAGCCCTGCGCTGCAGTCTCTGAGGTCCCGAGTTCAATTCCCAGCACCGCAAAAATGGGAGAAGGACCTGGCAATCCACTCCCAAGGCAATCCCGAAACAGTCAGCCATTGAAAACCCCATGAGGGTCGCTATGAGTCGGATACCAACTCGGACTGCACCTAACAACAACAACATTCATCTGCCCTTAGAATTAGCAGATGCTGTCATCTCATGATGTTCACTGACATCTACTCTCTTGCGCCATGCACTGCGCAAGGCAGGAAGGTAAGTGCCTGTGGTTGGGGGTGTGCTGCCTGCCTGGGAAACAGGATTCATCATGAGGCCAGCTAGAGCCCTCCAGGTCCCTGTGATCTTCTCAGTGGACTTTATTAGAAAGTAAGGCAGGATGTAGGCCAACAGCTGAGAGGACAGAGCAAAAGTAGGCCAGACAGGAGGGAGAGGCCACAAGGCCTGGCGTTGCTTGGAGGGTGAGGGACCAGGGCAGCAGCCTGAAGAGGAAACTTTGCAGGAAGGCCTGGAGTCCCGGGAGAAGCAGAAGCCAAGGTGCTTCCTGCAGGTCTGGCTCCTGGCTAGACCATGGCCTCTGAGAGGGGCACAGGGTCCAGCGATGCCTCCCCGGGGCCTCTCAGGCATTACACCTCAGAGGCAATGGCAGGTGGGGCTCTCTGGGAAGGAGGCTCTGTGCCAAGATTTGTGGAAAGGGCATTTGTTACAGGGTGCTCTTGGAATTAAGGCTTGGGAAAGAGGAAAGAGAGGGATGTGGGATTTTGGGGAAGTCGGGCTGTGAGGCAGTCCCAGGGAGCCTTGTCTGACACTCTGGGGACTTCTGCAACTGGGGTGATTCTTCAGAGGTGTCCCAGTTGGAAGGCCTTTGTCCTCTCTTGTCAACTTGTCCCTGGATGTGGGAAGGGAGTGTGATTGCAGGAGGCGGTGCTATTCAGCCAAGGCAGCCCTCGGGAGCCACGTGGTCAGGTCTCATTCTGGAAGGAGTCTGCGGGGGCCCTGGCAGGGAAAACATCCATCACAGTGTGGTGGACAGGAGTGTCCCCAAGCAGGTGAATGAGTGTTGGGTGACCCGTACGGTCAGATAAATGGCATCATCTCAGATAGTATCCCCAGGAGATTTTTATTTTTCAGGAACAGAGCCCTTGGAGTAAGATAATTACCTCCTATGGACACACGTGGACACAGCTTGGTAATTAATCCACGGGACAGTTGAGGAAACAAAATAACGTGGAGTATGCCTGCTCTCCAGGCGTGGTCATAGATCTTTGGGCAACATTTGTCAGCCTTAAAGAGTGCTGTAGGAGTTTGGAAGGGGGTGTTTATTCCATCGTTTTGTAGGAAATCCCAGAAGTCTCAGGGAGGGAGTAGCTAATCTGCTAGCGGCCTAGCAGGGATCAGGGCTTGAAGTACCAAGGTCCTTGGAGCTTGGGGCAGGCTGAGGCTCAACTGAGTCATAAACACTATGCAGCAGAGTAGAATTTTCTTTTCTTTTCTTTTCTTTCTTTTTTCTTTCTTTCTTTTTTTTTTTTTTTGGTACTATAGTTGAACCCAGGGTCTTGTGCATGCTAGGCAAGTCCTCCACCACTGAGCTGCACTCCCGGCTCCTTTTTTATTTTACTTTCGAGACAAGGTCTTGTCAGATTGCACAGGCTGCCTGCTGCCTCAAACTCGTGATCCTCCCAGCAGTGTAGATTTTTCTACAGAATCATTTAGGCTCATCCCAGATTGACTTGTCCCTTGTTGTTGTTGTTAGGTGCTGTCGAGTCGGTAATCCGACTCATAGCGACCCTCATAGGGTTTTCAATGGCTGTTTCGGGACTGCCTTGGGAGTGGATTGCCAGGCCCTTCTCCCATTTTTGCGGTGCTGGGAATTGAACTCGGGACCTCAGAGACTGCAGCGCAGCACTCTACCCACTGAGCTAAATCCCAGCCCGACTTGTCCCTACACTTCCCCATTTGTAAGTGGTACCATCAACACCCAGCCACATATCATTACAAGGAATCTTTTTAAATCCTCCCTGTCCTCATTCTTTCTAGCAACTTCTGTCAACAAATCCCATTAGTTCCACTTGCAGAATATATCTCACATCTCTCCACGCCCATCCATGTCCCTGACATTGAAGTCTAAACCACCTTGTTCACCTGCCAGGACCATGTTAGTGGCCTGACTAGTCTCCCTGTTTTGACTCTTGCTTTCCCTAGTGCATTGGTCATATTTCAGGGATTATCCAGGGGGGATTTGTAAACATACAAATCAGATCACATTACAGCCTTGCTTAGAATACTTCATGGCTTCCCAGTACACTTGGGATAAAGTTAAAGCTCTGCTCTGACATAAAAGGCCCTACCTACTGGAATCATCTGTTCAGCCTCATCCCCAACACTGCTCTTCTGGCTTTAGCCCCACTAGTTTCTTTCCTATGGGAGAAGGACCTGGCAATCCACTCCCAAGGCAATCCCGAAACAATCTTGCCATTGAAAACCCTATGAGGGTTGCTATGAGTCGGATACCGACTCCACGGCAACTAACAACAACAACAAATTTCTTTCCTGAACATATCAACCTCTTTCCTGCCTCTTTCTGGCCTTCACACTTTTTGTGTTTTCTGCCTAGATTTCCCTTCTTCCAATTGTTATATAAATGGCTTCCTCTTACCTTTCAGGTCTCTTTTCAGATAAGTCTACTAGCTAAAATAATCCCTCCCTGGAGATAGGCTAACCATCACCTGCCCCGTCTCTTGCATTCATGCCCCTTAGTGTAGTCTGATTGTTTATCTCTGTTTACTTATTATTGTTTGTCTTTTATCACTGCAATGTATGTTCCACCACTGCAAAGACCTGTTTACAAGCTTACCAATGTGTCTCCAGTGCTAACACAAGGATGAGGACAGATGAGTCATGTGTGTGGGTCAGCCTTTCATCATTATAACAAAATACCTGAGGCAGGCTATTTATGAAGACAAGTTTATTTAGCTCACAGTTCTGGAGGCTGAAAGTTTAAACAGCATGTCATAGCCTTTGGTGAAGGCCCGTCTCTTAAAGGCTCCATCTCCCAACATCACCACACTAGACCAAGTTCTAATATCTGGACCCTTGTGGGGACATATTCAAAATCTGTTCAAACCATAGATTCATGTAATATGCATTTAGTGAAAGAATGAATATATGAGTATGCAGCATACTCAGTATATTGGCTTTGAAGGGCAGATTGTACAGAAGCAGACTCCAAAAGGGCATGCCAAATTATGATTTCTCAGTTACATGCCTAGAGATTACATGCCTTGGCAAATAGTTTAAGGTTGTAGAAGAGTATACTATTTAAAGGAAAGCAACACATGAGTAGAGTGTAGTACCCTACATGACGACACTGGAGCTATTCCATGGTGGAACAGATTTTTTTTACACTAGTCATTTACAAAATAGCATGTACTAAAGGAGTCTGTTTCCTTAAAAAAAAAAAAACAACTTATTATATGTGCACAAAAGACTGGAAGAGTATTTCAGGAATGTTATTTGGGTTTTTTATTTTATCATCTGATTTTTTTTTTTTCCCAGTACTGGGAATTGAACTCAGGGCCTCGTGCTTGCATACTCTGCAAGTGCTGTACCACTGAGCAGCACCCCAGCCCACTGTTTTTTTAGTTTTTGAGACAAGGTCTCGCTAAATTACACAGACTGCCTCTGGTCTCGAACTTGCAATCCTTCTGCCTCTGCTTCCCAAGTTGCTGGGATTACAAGCGTGTGCCACCGTGCCTGGCTATCATCTGATTTCCTAGTGATGATTTTGTAACTTAGAGTAGCAGTTGTTTTTGTTGTTTTTCTTTTTAAATAATACCAATGACAAAGCCTTTCATGAGGTTAAATAATTATTGTTATTCTTGTCTTTTGCTCCAATCCAAATACTTTGGTCTATGTGATTTTCTCCTTTTTTTCGGTTCTTGGGGCCCGCTCATACTTTCCAAGTACTCTACCACCAAGCTGCACTCTCAGCCCCTTTTTGATTTTTTATCTTGAGACAAGGTCTCTCTAAGTTATACAGGCTGCCTCTGGACTCAAACTTGTGATCCTATTGCCTCTGCCTCCCTGAGTCACTGGGATTACAGGTATGAGCCACCACGCCCAGCCATGTGTGTGTGATTTTTATAAATACATTCTAAGAAGGCTTCTTGGGAGAAGTGGACTTAAACCAGCCTTGGTGGATGGAGTGGGCTTCATGGCACCTGCTGTCCTTGCACACTGAGCCACAGATAAACTGAAGGGTCTGTGTCCCATGACCCTCACCAATGCCTTGCCACAGGCTAGATGGATTCTGAGGTAATTAGAAGAGTTTGCAGCCTTTCTCCAAATGGTCATCGTGGCTCTTACTTGGAGCCCCTTGCCTCCACACTGTCCTACCAATGGGAACCTGCTTTTCCCTTTTCTTGCTCCCTCTCCCTCCCTTTCCTCCCCCCTTTCCTGTCTTTCAGCTCCTGCTTAGGGTTAAACCAGAAAAGACTCACAGGAAGTCATAAGGGGCTCCAGCAAAAGAGCTTCATTCCACCTCTTCAGAATGAACTGAAGCCTCCTCTGTCATGTGTCCAGATCTCTGCATGTTCAGAAGGACCTGACTCTGTGCCCAAGTGGCTCTTTGCTAATGTTAATGGCCAAGAGCGTCATTTATCATGTGGGTGCAATTTATTAAGGGAGCCCTCTGTGCTTGCTACCCAGGGAAACCAGCCTCCTGGCTCTCCCCTGCTCCCCATCAATCTGCAAGACAAATGGGTGTTTTCATTAGACCTGTAGCTAAGGGAGGGAGGGAGCCCTTACCCTTCCAGCTCTGCACTTTGCTTCTCCCCCTCATCTTGGCCAAGTGGCCTCCATTTCAGCTTCTGCTGCGTTGCTTCAGCTGGGTTCTGCCGGAACCTCCCTCTGAGGGCAGGTTCTGCAAGCAAGAAGCTGACAGAATTCATCTGAGGAGGGTACAGTGAATGAATAGCAGTGGCCCAGTGAGGCCTCAGAAACTCCCTTCTGGAGCATGTGATTCTCCTGCCCACTGACAGCTTCAAGAGTTCACCTGGGCTCTAGAAGAAGGAGAGGGCTCAGCTGTGTTTCCCACTCCACGCCAAAACTCAGCCTTGAGATCTTTTTCATTTGAAAGTAGAGCTTATTCATTCTGCCACTAGGTTGTCTTCAAAAGTTGTCTGTTATAATGGTCCTGTACCTGCATCCAGGGTTCAACAGTCCTCACGGTAAACTAGCAAGGAGGACAGATCATATGTCATTGTCCCATGTTAGACAAGGGGAGAGAGGGCTGGGATCCACGTTCATTCACAGTCACTAGGGGGCCTCGCAGCAGACCCCATGCCTGGGACTGCCTGCCTGGAGACTACACAAAGTGCAGGTCTCACTTAGTCCTGAATTCATAGGCCATACCAGACACCTGGCTGTGTAGGTCCTCTCCTGATTTCTTGGGACCTGATGGGAGAATCTTCATGGGATGAGCAGATAAGTTTGGCAACAGCAACCTTTTCCCTAATGTGTTAGATTATGATGTGTGATGGAGAAATCTCAAAGGGCAAGGGGCCAAACCCGAGAGAAGGCACTCCCGGGTTTTGGCACCAAAATGATAGGAAAATTGAGTAGTTGAAGATCAGGTTTATTTAAGGAATTGGAGAAGAAAGAGAGAGAAAGAGAGGTCAGAGAAGTGGCAGAGAAGTCCCTGGACCAGGCAGCAGCTGAGGGAATGGAGTAGATCGTAGCTACAGCTTTTATATTGCAGGCAAGTTCTTTGTTTAAGGCTTAGGTGGGAAAAGATTTTTTTTTCCCTCTGAAGGAAAGGAGAGAGTGGGAAGGAGGGAGTGAGATTGTGATTTTGGAATCTCAGGAACCCTGGATCTTTGGGGGGCTAGTTTGCCTTTATTTGACCTTGGAGCTTTGGCAGGGGAGGGTTCCTTTGTCTCCTCAATGTGAGCCCGAAAAGCTTGGGGTATGTGACTGTTGGCATGAGAAAGACTAGGAGAGGTGAGCCGGGGCCTTATCTCAAAGCACAGGAAGCAAGAGATACAGGCACCAGGAAATAGGCACCTCCACCCTCCAGTCCATCTGTTCCCTGTGGTGACTTCTGGCAACCCCTCTGAGGTAAGGTGCCCTAGCAGCTGGGGCTGGGGCAGAGGGAGACTTGGTTCCCACTGTAGCTCTCCCCAGATGCCAAGTTGCAGCTAGCTCAGCTAATTGGCAAGAAAAAGAGAAGCAAAAATAGTGCAAATCTGTGAATTAATAAAACAGCCTTCAAGCAACCGCCAAAATGTGTACAAATCATGAAGTAATTAGAAGTGTGAAGAATTCTATCTGGTTGGCTGCTTCTGAATCCAGCATCTGATCGCTTTAGGAGACCAAGGGCTGGCAGGCCCTGGGGTGTAGAAATTCCTTCCATTGCATTCTGATCTCACCTCCCTGGAGACCTGGGTTCCCTTGAAGTCTTTTCAGGGTCCTGGAAGTTTCCATAGGACCTGCTAGAATCAAATGTGGACCTTAGGGGGCCCCTTAAGAGCATGCTGCACCTTATCCCTATAGCATCTTATATCTCAGAATAAAGCTGTAAGATTTCATAAAGTGGTTTTTGGATCTGTCGTCTATTTAATCTCACTATCAGCAAGTGTTTTTGTCAGTATTTGTCAGAGTAGTAAACTCAAACCCGGAGAGTGGAGTGATATAAACCCAACTCCAAATTCTTATCAGTAGCAGAAGTAGGGCTAGGACCAGGGTCTCCTGAAAACCCCTCCTACCTCACGTCTCTCACCCAGAGTCTTCCTTTGGCCCCTGCTGCATCTCTCAACAGCACTAGACATTTGTATATCACAGTTCTCTCAGCTAACAGCCAACTGCAGTTCTGTTTGGCCATGATATTAAATTTAGATAAGTTGTTCAATACATTTGTTTGATTAATAAATTAATGCTCAGTTCCCTGTCATTATTTGTTGATTTCTCTTCTCATTTTATGTCCAGATTGGTCTGAGGAGGAGAAATGTACCCATTCCTTTTCCTTTTGGAAACATGTTTATAGAAAGAGATTTTAGGACTTAAGCCTTGTCATATACCTGGAGGGGAAGGGGAAGAACAATATATACTTAGAGTTTCATTGTTTGGCTTTGTTCTTTATGACCTATGGGGACTTTCTCAAGGGAAGGTGCTCCTGTTCACTAACAGGCAAGAGGGCATTGTTCAGGGTGGAACTGCAGTGTACCCATGGTTAGAAATTCTGAGAGCAGAACCCAGAGAGAATCATGTAACGAGCTTGACGTGTGTTGTTAATTCCCCAGCCAGTAGCAGAAAGCTCCTGGGAGGATAGAGTTTATAAGGTTTACAGCCAGATTGAGCAAACAACAGTGTGATTAAGTTACACGCATTAGCTGGCTCCAGAACCAGAATAGAAACGTATGCGTTCATTTGGGATGGAAAGTTTTCAACACAGCAGTTGCTACTTGCACAGACTTGTCCCTGGTCCTCGAGTTTAGCCGACAGCAGCTAAACACCCTGTGGGAGAGGAGAATGGGGAGTGGGAGGGGCCCGACAGCATAATTCGTGGGACATGAGTACAACATGAGATTCAAGCATTCTCAGGAATTTCAAGACAGTAACAGCAGCACATCAAATGAAAGCGTGCGGTCCTTCTGCGTGTGGGTGGGGACTGTGTGGTCACATGAGTGGGACTTCCTGAAGCTGACCCAGGTTGGAAGGCATGTTTGAAGTGAGGGTAGGAGCCTGGGACAGAATGACCCAAATGCTGCTCAGCTGGCCAGTTAGAGATGGAGCCCATTGAGCTTAATGCTTGTGGAAGCGCGTGGATGCACAGGGTCTATTCCAGAGCAGTGAGCAGCAAAGGCTGCAGGCAGCAGTTAAAGTGAAGGGCTCTGACTCCAGCCCTGAGAGTTTTAAGAGCTCTAACTAACTTGCCTGTTTCTTATCTATAAACGGTCTTCATAATAATAATGCCCACCACTGTTGTGAGGACCAAGCCCATTATTAGGCCTGTGCAAGTGTCTGGACATGTTAAGGACTTTACCGAGCGTTAGCAAAGCAGAGAGTAAACAGTCGCCAGTGTGATGGGGAGCCAGGCGTCAGGTGTTAGAGGATGGGGTGAGGCAGGCCTAACTCTTGGGGCATTCAGCCTACCTGGATCGTGGGTCACTTCATTTTGGATGGATGCCGAGACGTGGAGCTCTTAATGCCAGAAAGCTGTTTTCTCCTCTTTTTGTGTCTAGACCAACCTCTTCTAGCCATCCTGGATGCTCAGGGCACCAGGATGTGGATGCGGACCTGGCTCTGCTCCTCTGTCAATAGCACCTCCACTTCTAACCTATCCTTTGAGGTCCTGAAATACTGCTCTCTTCTAGTCTTGCACCTGGTAGATTCTTACAGGTCTGCCAGGCACGTCCCAGCCCCCTCATCCCAGTACTGCCCTCCTCAGTCTGCCCACACTGCCTCTGCTGTGCCCCACTGTCACAACATCACACAGAGCCACCCGCTTACTCACCCTTGTACAGCCTCCATGTTTTGATTCCCCCCCCCCCCCCCGCTTCACAGTTTCCATCCGATTCCATAGGAAGGTACTGAGCACCTCTCCTTGCACCCCTTCTGGAACAAGGTACAGTCAATCCTCATAATCCGTGGAGTCTGTATTTGCCAATTCGCCTACCTACTGAACTTGATCTGTGTCCCGAAGTCAGTACTCATGGTGCTCTCACAGTTATGCATGGGCAGGCAAGGAATGGTGACCAACTTAATGGGCCTGACATGCACATTCTCAGCTCAGGACAGAGGAGGTGACACTGCCTTATTTCAGCCCTCTTACCAGAAACAAGAGTCCTTGTGGTCTATTGATAACCACATTTTTTGTCCCTTTTTGTTGATGATTTTGCAATTTAAAATAGCCCTTAAGCATACTGTTGAAGTGCTATCTTGTAGGGAATTATTCAACCCTCATCTTTTCCCCCGATTGGTAGTCAACTGGTAATCAACGATCTCCCCTTGATTGCCCGAGGAGGGACATCTGGTTTCACTCTTTATTTGAATATCACTCCTAAATTGGTTGCATCTAGCCCCTCGCTCCCCCACCTGATTGTCATCTTGAGGCAATAAAGGCAGTTACCTAAGGACTATAAACAAAGCTTGCTTTTCATGTGAGGCTGCTGCTGACGGTAATGCTGCGAGCTGCTGGCTGCTACGTTCCTGCTGGGGGGTTGCTTGCTGCTGGTCTGCTCTGCCACCCCATCACAGATGGGCCAGACCACCGATCAAGAAAGAACTCTCTGGATTTGACCAGCAACATGGAAGCATCTCTCCTCATGACCACTGAGACCAGGACAACTAGATAGCACTCTCAAGGAAAAATGGACTACAAACAAGCTAAGGAAAGCCTCTTGGACCCAGCACCAAGAGGCCAAAGCTGAGGACAGTCTCTGGTCCCAGCACCAGGGGCTGAAGAGCCGTTACTGCCCTTGAGGCAGCAATAGAGCTGCAGCACTTAGCTGTGAACAGTTGTTATAGCTGTGCACTTGTTTGGGTTCCTCTTGGCCCTTGTCAGGGCAGAGAGAGAGACAATAAAGAGCTGCTTTCAGTCCCCACAAGGCAAAAGCGCCCAAGGCTTTTCCTTTCTCCCCTCTCACAGCATTCCCGAGGGCCACAGGAGTCCATTCCCCTCACCCAAGGGTCCTGAGTGAGTTGTGTTTAGTTATCTTTGTGCATGGCCGTGCCTCCTGTCCGAACATTGGGCCCAGACTGGTGAGGTGCGGGCCCCACACTAGTGTTTCTAAGTGCAGAAAAGCAGTGCTGCACCATACAGAGAAAATATGTATTATATAACTTTTCAATCAGTGGAGTGCTGTTGGCTATGAGTTCAATGTCAGTGATAAACAGTATGGTACATCCAGAAAAAGGAAGAGGAAATTTACTGAAATGTCCATGAGGCTGCTGCATTAGTGTGACCAGAGGCTTATAGGAACCTAACCTATATTTCCTCCAGGAGCAATAGTAGTACACTACTTCAGCATTCTCCCAACTTTATGAAAATTATCATGAGTAACAAAGATCACCTATATAAACGATACATAAAAAAAAGGTTGAGCATCTACTAAATGCCACACCTCGTTTAAATCCTTCTAGTACTTTCAGTCTTCCTGGTTGGTCCAGGCCACTTGTGTTTTCTCTGTGCTGTGGATTTGTTTTGCATCAATGTTAGAGCATTTTATTTGATACTCACTCAACCTCTGCCTTCTGATGCCTCTTGAATTGTTTTTTAACTCTCCAAATTAAAAAAGTGTGGACAGTAAGGTGGACAGTAAGTCCTTTTAGGGCAGATAAACCATTGGCCTCTCAGTGCCCTTCCTGGGGAGGTGAACAGTAAAGATGGATCGAAGCAGAACATGGGGAAACTGAATAGAATGTGCTTGCTGATAGACACCAGGCACACTAGGAAATAACTTCACAGAACTCTTATCAGTAAGAAAACCCTCACAGTACTAACCCTTTCAGAGTGGTTGTGAGAATCAGATGTTTGGAAAAGCACAAGGTGAACTTGGAAGTGCTGTGCATTAGATGTTTGTTGCTGTTGACGTGTGTGGGTAGCCTTATGAAAGACATCACTACCAAGGGTGCTGCCAGGTAGACCTACAGGTTGCCATGTCTTGGAGGCTTCCAGTGGGGCCCTGCAGTATGAAACCCACCAAGTGTTTCATGCTGCTGAGGGGAAAGAGTGGAATTTCAGGTGGTCCTGGGTTATATATCCCTGGGTGGTTGTCTTCCTGCTGTTGATCCCACGTGTTTTCCCATCAGCTTCACATGACTGAGAGTGATACAGGCTGGGGCCTCAGCAGCCCAGGGACTGTGGACGTTTCTGGAGACCAGTGGGCTGTGTGTGGGTTGCCGGGCATGGACGCCTAGGTGTCTTCTCCTCTTCAGTTGGGAGAAGTCAATTTCCTCCTCCTTGTTGTTTGATTTCCAAATAATTAGATTTGCAGTGTTTTTCTTTGTTTGTTAGAATCTATCCTTCTGGGGCCTAACTCAAATGTCATGTTTGTTTGTCTCAACATTGTTCTCAATCTTTCTCTTCTGAATGAGTCATTTTGGCATCCCCTCTGCCCATAGGATTTCCCCCAGCCTTTTCTCTTGTCTTCATTTGTGTTCTGTCCTATTTTGTGTCTCATATGGGTATTTGTGAATTATATTAAACACTTCTGGACTTCAATCATTTCTAAGGACAGAGACTGGGTCTGGTTTGATTATTTTATAGGTACCGCTGTGCTTACTACAGTGCCTAGAGTGTTATAGCTTTTTATGACTGTCACTATTATTATCGTCTGTTGGACTGATGGAGTAACCAAAGTTACAGTTCTTTCTCTGGGTTCTTGGAGCATAAAGGACTTGAGTATGCCCAAGACACCCCATGGTCCCAGTAGTCTGTGGCAGGGAAGACTCAGCTCATCTCATCTCTGCTCTAGTGGGAAAAGAGGCAAGTGAATGGCATGAGACAGCCAAGAAGGAAATAAATTGTGCAACCTAGATGTTCTTCAAAGGCACTGGGGAATCCCTTTCCCTGGAAATCTTTAGGAAGAAATGGCATCCATCTGTCTTGAATGATTGCCTGGAGACAGCAGGTTGCAGGAATGGATTGCTGTTCTCACCAAGCTATTGCTGGGCCTTCTCAGAACAGTCTGCTCTCTGGGCTATGGAGGCAGAAGGGTCTCCAGGGGTCCTATATCCCATAGCAGTTGATTTAAATATTGTAACAAATTCTGGCTCACAGAATGTTCTAGCATTTCTCTAGTATATTTGATAGCACCGTGGACTCTAAGAGCTTGATTCTTGTCAGAGGCCTCCATTTGCTTAGTGGCTTCCTGCTGCTGTCAGGTTAATCTCACTAAAATACCTCGATTTTATGGCTCAGAAGGCTTCAGTGTCTTCACACTAGGGATAAAATCTAAACTCTTTAAATCTTACCCTAAATCCCTTCAAGGCATAGACTCCATCTGACGTTCCTCTGTAGTCTCCTCAGAAGGCTTCAAATGTCAGTGATGAAATGCTGTCTGTGGGTTGGATCTTATCCCTGGTCACTTGTAGAGAAATGTGAGACTGTAAAGTTTTCTTTCAGATAGCCAGCTCAATATCATAAGGTAGAAAGCATGGTCCACCAGGGTCAGGTGGTGTGTGGCTTTGCCGATAGTTAGCCTTAGGAAGAATTCCAGAACATGGTGCAGTTAGTTTTGAGTTTGGGGTGGGGTGGGGGAAAAGTAACCGTAGTTTTGTTGGAGGTTGCAGTTTAGGATTTGGTTTTTCCAGGTCTGCTGTTTTCAGACAGGTGCACCTCTTTATTTCCCAGATGCACCGTTTCTTTCCTTTCTAAATATGCTTGATGAAAACCAGCGCCTCCCTTCCCATCAGCCTGCAACAAAGAGGAATGGGGTATTTTGGGTGGCGCTTGGTCCTGCTCCTGAGGAAGGCGGGATGTGAACACCTGGCGCGGTAGATCAAGAGTCATTGACCTGGCATGCGCAGTGGTTTCCAGCATGATTGTCAGCTCTGTTTTGTTTTTGCTCTCCAGGAAAAGTGTGGAATGTGTGCTGTCAGACGGCGCCAAGGGCAAGGTGAGGGCAGTTACAGTAGGGAGACATCAGAGTGGCTCCGTGTAGTAAGGTGGACAGGGTAGCTGAACACCGCTGGCGTCTCTGAAACTCCTTGGCATTTATTTTGTTAATCGATGGCATGGATCCCATTCTGCCTTATATTTAACTGATACCTTTTTATTGGAACATCAGTCCTCTTAGAGTAGGGTGACTGTCATTGACTTTGTAATTCCCGTGGAGGCATAAAAGGTGTTTCTGTATATCTTGGAAGAAATTTTGTCATCTGAGCCAGCCAGGCTCCGTTCTTAATTAAGGGGCCAGGGAACAGCGAGGGACCAGGAATTACTAAGGATGAAAATATATTGGTTTAATATCCAGATCATATTATTCCCATTTTACCCATGTGCTTTGGTATTACTGTTTTAAATTCTTAAAGCCTAAGCCCATGAGTCATTCTGCCACTTCCCCTTTCTGTGTGATTAGGCGCAGGCTGCACTGGGTCTTGCATGTTTCAAAGCCAGGGTTCTCATCCCTGACTGCACATTACAATCACCTGGGGAGCTCTTAAACCTCCTGATGCCCCCTAGGCTCTCCAGGCCAGTTAACTGAGTCTCTCTGGAGGCGGGATCCAGGCACCAGTATTTGTCAAACTCCCCAGGCAACTCCATTCTGCAGCCCTAGCTAAGCACGAGCTATTTGAGGGCAGAAAATCTGCTTTACTGATCGCCATATCGCCGGAGCCGTGAGTAGTGTGCTTAGCATAGTGTGAGTTTCCAGTAGCTGTCAGCACCTCCTATCAGCATCTCCTGTGCATGTCACAAACTTCACACAGCACCACTCTACACTGAACCCAGATCCTGTCCTTCTTCCAGTTTCCTTGTCTCAGTATTTGCATCTCCATCCATCTTGGAGCATGAGCCAGAAACTTAGGATTCATCTTTGATCCCCCTTCCTCGCTCCCTCCCCAACATTCCAGTCCTTCACTATGCTTGGGAATTTTTATATACTATATCTCTCTCACACATATGCATTTATTTCCATACTCACCAGGACCCTCCAAAATACTATCATTAACCTCCTGAACTACCTTCAAAGCTCCTGCACTGGACTAGCAGTGTATATCCCAGTCCAACCAAGCCATTCTCCACACTGTAGTCAGAATCATCCCTTCAAAAAGCAGATGTGACCCAGTGATCAAACCCACCAACGAGTTTCTGTTGCTATTAGGAGATCCAGACTCCTTCATCTGACCTATAGAACTCTATCGTCTGCTCCTCAGGGCCTGTGGCCTGGTCTGCTAGTCCCCCCAGTCTGGTCCAGAAGGCCCGTTGGTCTAGTCCACAGTGCCCCTGGGACTGAGTCCACTGGCACCTGTGGCCTAGTCTATAGGACCTTGTGTCCTGCTCTGCAGAGCCCCATGCGCTGTTCCATAAGACCCTGTAGTCTGGTCCCCAAGCGTCGTTGTCTAGTTCACAGGTGCCTGTGGTCTGGTCCGCATGACCTATGGATTCATCTACTTTCTCAGTCCGCTCCCCCCTCCACCATATTCTTGGTATTCTATCCATTCTAGTTCGGTCACACTTCCTATATCCCATGTGCCTCCATCTTTAGAGACTAGCACATCCATTTCTCCTGGCCTAGAACCCTCTCCCCAACTCTCTCTCCCTCTTTGCCCAATTAATTTCTGCTAATGATCCCATTGTCAGCTTAAGGACTCCTAACTCAGTGAAGCCTTCTTAGGCCCAAGTCTGAAACTCCTTCATCTCATGCTCCTGTAGCATCAGGTTCACGTCTGTATGAGCATGTTCCTCAATCTGTAGCTCCCCTTCCATTCTTGTGATTGTTTGATCCAGGTCCTCTGCCCACCTGACTAAAGCCCATGATGTCAGAGGCCATGGCTAACTTTGCTCATATTAACTGCACTGCTGAACAAAGGCAGGGCCACCAAGAAAGTGCTTAATAAACAGTAGTTGACTGAATGCCTAAATGTTTCTGCAGAACAGCTCCAGACTTTATTGGTCTTGTTGCTGTGGAACCAGGTGGTTTTTCCTGACCCCTCTTTTCTCAGGCAGGAGCTCCTCTCCCACCCATGACTCATGTGGTAGGAACCACACAGCCTGGTTGTGTAAAACCTCCCACGTGACGTGTCTGCTTGGCCCTATTTTCAGCAACCTCCTAAAGATCTATTAATATCCACATTCATCAGTTGCTTTTCTGTGGGAACCATTTGATGTTTCTTCATCTCCTAGAACTTCTTTAAAGCTGATTTTTTTGAGTCTTGACGTGTATCCTGTGTTCTGCCCCTTTGGCTCACAGGGTTTTCGGCAGTTCTTTTTGTTTTGAATCTCTGGTGGAGTCTGTAATTTGACATCTTCCTTTCCTATTTGCATCCCTTGTATTACTTCCTCTTTCCTTATTGGTGTGGCTAAGAGTTCAATTACCATATTGAATAGCAGTGGAGAGAGTGGGCAAATTTGTCTCATTCCTGATTTTAGAAGAAATGCTTTCAGTTTTCCATTTAATAGATGTTGGCTGTAGGTTTTTCATACGTTGCCTGTATTATGTTGAGGTATGTTCCTTCAATTCCTAGCTTCTTCAGGGCTTTAATCATGAAAGGATGTGGAACCTTGTCAAAAGCCTTTTCTGCATCTACTAAGACCTTTTTCGTTTTGAGAAAGGTCTTGCTGAGTTGCACAGACTGCTTCTGGCCTCGAACTTGCGATGCTCCTTCCTTGGCCTCCCAAGTAGCTGAGATTACAGGCATGTGCCATGGTGGCCGGCCCACGCCCCCATTCTTAACTAGCTTGTGTAGAGGACAGAGAACAGGCTTTGGAGTCCAGTAGGTTTGGTTGGAGGACTAACTTCAGTTATCAGCCGTGTGTCCCCAACTAGACTACATTTGTGCACCTGTTTCCTAGATGTAAAATGGGGACAAGATCTGCCTCAGGGTGCATGAGTCTGCTAGGGCCACCATGGCAAAGTGCCACAGGCTGGGCAGCTGAGCAACAGTTATTTGTTTTCTTACAGCTCTGGGACAGTGGGGTGGTTTTTTTTGAGGCCTGTCTCCTTGGTTGGTGGATGGCTGTCTTCTCACTGTGTCCTCTGTGGCTGTCCCTCAGTTTGTATCTTGCCCGTACCCTCTTGTAAGGACACCATCATGTTGGATTAGAGTCCACCCTCATGACTTTATTTTACCGTAATTACCTCTTTAAAGACCCTATCTCCAAATGCATCCACATTCTGAGGTACTAGAGGTTTGGGCTTTAACACAGGAACTTAAGGGATGCCAATGCAGTCCGGAACAAGTTGGCTTTGTGCACCTCCTGAGTGTAAAGTGCCTGACTCAGTTACTTCCGGATCCATCTCCTCACTCTGCCAGTTCTAACTTCACATCCATCCCCCTATTTCTGAGTACTGACTGGATGTGAGGCTCTGTGGGCACCATATGAGTGAGCATTGGGTGGAATCTGTCTGTTTGGCAGCTATTTCTAGAGTGGGAAAAAAAAAATCTCTCCCTCATTTTAGATCACCCATGGCATGGTTTACAGTCCCCAAGTTAACACTGAAAGACTTGAAATCTTAGGAAAATATTATGATAAGTCACAATCCTTCAGACTTGCATGGCATATTTACCCAAGGGTGTTAGCGTGCCTTTCAGAAGTATAAGACAGCTTCTCTTTCCCCTTGGAACTGACTCCCTGAGGCATCAGCCCATTTTTTTTTCCCTTGTGGTCCTGGGGATTGAACCCACATCCTTGCACATGCGAGGCAAGTGCTCTGCCACTGAACCACATCCCCAGCCTTGCCGTAAGCACTTTTAACACAAACAGCAGTTGGCATCTCAGCCCTGTCAGGAGCTGCTGTCCCCCTGCAGGTTCCTGTGTTTGCTGCTGGGCCTCACTCTCCCTCCTGGGAGGCTTCCCCCAAGTTGCAGCAGGTTAGAAACGAACCACCTGAGTGGAGCCCGGAGAGCAGAAATGTGAGTGAGCACTGGTTGGGTTAGCCAAGATGCTGCTGCAGTGTATGAAGTACAGGGAACGAGAAAAGAAGCACGAGAGGCTTGTTAGAGGAGGATCCAGTTCTGGAAGGAAGAATCGAGAAGAGGTGCAGCAGCTTCATGAGTACTGATAGCAGCAGCTGGTGCCTGGATGCCTGTTCCGTGCCAGGTACTAAGCATAGTCCTTAGCACGCGATTCCAGCCTTCACACTGCCCTGAGAAGTGGGCTTAATGATTCCCAGTCTTTAGAGGTGGGACCCAGGCTCAGCAATGCGAAACAGCTTGCACTGATGCCACACTAGCAAAGAGCAGAGCCAAGATCGCGAGCCTGTCTGCTCATCTGCAGACCTCACGGGGAAGGAGGGGCCCCTGTGGCATCACCTGAGAACATCAGGAGGTGACCAGGTAGCTTGAGAACAGCTACCTCTGAAACCGGGAAAAAGCACCCTGGTGCCCGGACCTCAAATGACCTTGCTGCTTCAGAAATCTGAGGAATGGCCAAAATCACAGCTCAGACTTGGCCTGTGGGTTGAAGCCAGCAGCCTTGAAGAAATAGAAGTAAGCTCCTCAGGGCTGGTGCCAAGCTTCATGACTGGAAATGGAGAGAAACTAGGAAAACAGAAATTTAAACCTGAGCCAGATGAACTAAGCTCTAGGACAGAAATCTGTCACCTGCCTTTTCTGTGTGTGGTCTGCACCTGAGGACTCTTTTCCATGGCTGTTCACTGAATGGGCTCTGAGAGCATGAGGTTTTGCCAAGGAGGGTGGAGAGGACTGAGAGAAGCCTGCGATCTTAATGTTGAACCAGTTTTATTCTTTCTTTCTTTCTTTCTTTCTTTCTTTCTTTCTTTGTTTTTTTTTTTTTTTTTTTTGAGGGAGGGTCTATCTGTCTAGCTCAGGCTGGCCTCGAATTCATGATCCTCTTGCCTCAGCCTCCTGAATGCTGGGATTACAGGTGTATATCACCCCGCCTGGCTCTGATTAAACTTTTATGGTCATAAAATTATATATGGTCATTGCAGAAAATTTGGGAGAAAAATTTGGGAGAAAATTTGGGAGAAATTAATGATAAAGGAAAAAATTCTGTAATCTCCCACTCACAGATAACCATCAAAATGTTAAGGCTACCATTCCAGGTTTTTTCTTACACAATTTCTACACAAGCATAAAGGAACCATACCTTATATCACTTAGTAACCTTTCATCAATTAATGTTTGTTGTTGTTGTTGTTGTTAGGTGCCGTCGAGGCGGTATCCGACTCATAGCGACCCTCATAGGGTTTTCAATGGCTGACTGTTTCCGGGATTGCTTTGGGAGTGGATTGCCAGGTCCTTCTCCCATTTTTGCGGTGCTGGGAATTGAACTCGGGACCTCAGAGACTGCAGCGTAGTGCTCTACCAACTGAGCTAAATCCCAGCCCCTTTCAATTAATGCTTATCATGCATATTTTCTAGTATCTTTAAATATGCCTTTTGAACGTAACTTTTTCTCTCCCAAATAAGCCATAATTTAATCCCTTACTGATTGGACACGGGGTGGTTGGTTGTTTGTTCCCTTGATTAACTCACCTGGTAGGATACCCATTAGGAGCCTCAGAACAGCAGGACTGGTGTCTATCTTGGGAAAAACTATGCTATTAATATACTGTCCACACTGTTAATAATCATCTCTATTATCCACTCACCAGAAATCTGAATTAGTGTCAGCATCTGGTATTTATAGCCAGCTCACACCCTTTGTCCTTTTAATAGGATCAGTTCAAATGGGCACAAACCTTTTATTCTAGAAGTGAACATCAGAGAAAGATGATTCATCTTGGAAACTCAGATGTTATTTATATACATACATGTTATTTATATACGTCTCATGCATACATGTAAAAAAATAGACAAATATACAGGCCCAAAAGGTCAAGTGTCCAAAACAACCACACTGTAACCATGAAGGGTTTAGAAGGAAACTGACAATCAGAGATGTATTACAAAATGGGCCTTTTCCCCCCATGGGGTCCATATCAGCAGTGTGGCTGTTCGAAGATCATGCTCTGTCACCTGGGATTACATCAAGAGAACATGGGCTTATATCCCAGTCTTCATTGGCTCTAGTTCCCAGGATGCTCTTGTTTATGGAAAAAATATATATGAGTGACCTTGCCAAAGGAGCAGGAATTGTGGTACTTACATCCCTTCCACTGGCCTTACAAACATACTTACAAACCACCGATGTAAATGCCTAAGTAGCAAGGGAAGGCAAGGAAGGGCTGACTTAAAGACTGATGGAGCAATATTCCATGAATGCATGTAGAAAACTAACAAAAAAACCAGGCATGATGTTGCACATCTGTACTCCCAGTGATTTGGGAAGCAGAGACAGGAGGATCACAAATTTAAGTCCAGAGGTATTCTGTGAAACTTAGCAAGACCCTGTCTCAAGATGAATTTTTTTTTTTTGGGGGTACTTGGGGGTTGAACCCAGGGTCTTGTACCTATGTTGCAAGTGCTCTACCACTTGACTGCACCCCCAGTCCATTTTTAATTTTTTTTTTTTTTTTACTTTTTATTTTGACTCCAGAGGTCTTGGTGAATTACACAGACTGCCTCTGGCCTTGAACTCCCAATCCTGGACTCTGTTTCCTGAAGTTGCTGGGATGACAGGCATGCGCCACCATTCTGGCTCAAGATTTAAAAAAAAAAAATTTAAGGGGCTGGAGCTGTAGATCAGTTGTAGACAGCTTGCAGAGTATGCACAATCCCTTGGTTCAACCCCCCAGTACTGAAAAAAACAGAAAAGGAAAAAGGAAGGGAGAGAGGGAGGGAGGGAAGGAGGGAAAGAAAAACCAGAAAAGACAGGAAGGAAGGAAGGAAGGGAGGAAGGAAGGAAGGAAGGGAGGGAGGGAAGGAGGGAAACAGGCTAGTATTTTGTATCAGATTATTTGTGAATTTACAAAGCATTGCTGTTGCTGATGCCAAAGTTGTCAGTTTTGGGAGAACCATATAAACTGTCACCTGTAAAAAATGATTGAGTGAGAAGTCCTCTGTTTATGACACATGAAATCAGGCTCCATTCTTGTTTTTTCACTGGTTCACTGAAGACATAAAGGAGTTCCTTTCCATATAGAAATCCCCCCCACCCCTCGCTGTCTCGCAAGAGATGGGCTGTATGTATTATCAAGAGAGATTACATCTAATCTTACCCTGTCACTAAATCCCTAGTGGCGTTTGGACAGTTCTCCTTACCTTTCTTGAGTCTGTTTTTTGATCTATGTAGTTGTTGTTGTTAGGTGCCATCAAATTGGTATCCGACTCATAGTGACCCTCATAGGGTTTTCAACGGCTGACTGTTTTGGGATTGCCTTGGGAGTGGATTGCCAGGCCCTTCTCCTGATCTATATAGAGGTTCATATAAATTTGTAAGTTTTTTTTGTTGTGGTGGCTGTGGTTGCTTTGGAATTTTCTTTGTTTTGTTATTATTTTTTCTCCACCAAGTGCTCCTCCACTAAACCACACTCCCAGCCCCTTTTTTATTTTTATTTTTATTTTGAAACAGGATCTTGCTGCCTCTGGCCTTGAATTTGCAATATTTCTGCCTTAGTCTCCAAAGTCTCTGGGATTATAGGTGCATGACATAGCACCTAGTTTATTTTGTAGTTTCAAACTTGTGTTTAAATGTGCTTTGGTTTTCCACAGATTTTATAGTTGAACTTTTTTTTTTTTTTTTTTTTTTTGGTGTTTTGAGGCAGAGTCTTGCTCACTGTGTCACCAAAGCTGGCCTGGAACTTACTGTGGAGCCCAGGTTGGCCTCAAACTAATGATCCTCCTCCCTCCAATGCCTGAGTGCTGGGATTACAGGTGGGTCACCACACCCAGGCTAGAGTTGAACTTTTTAAAAGTATACTTAAATCTCTTTTAAAAACTATACCCAAAATAATACTCATATGTGTTATTTATCAGATTTTAAACTGAAATCCTCAGTGTATTAATTTGATTTTTAGCTATTGTAAAAGTTTATTCTGTCATCTCTTTTTGGCTTAAAAATAATTTGAGATTTTCAATCTGAATTGCTTGAAAAAGAAGCAGTTATAACATTTGCCATAACTTAATCTTTATGGATCAAGTTTTTCTCAATAATATCCAAGTGAATAAAGGTTAAGGGCTGGAATTCAGCTCAGTTGGTAGAGCACCGCTCTGCAGTCTCTGAGGTGCCGGGTTTGATTCCCAGCACCGCAAAAATGGGAGAAGGATGTGGCAATCACTCCTGAGGCAATCCCGAAACAATCAGCCACTGAAAACCCTATGAGGGTTGCTATGAGTCAGACATGACTGGACAGCACCTAACAACAACAACAGAAAATAAAGTTTAGAAATAAGCTGAACCTAAGAATCAGGTTCAGTGTTCTCATTGATTGCCTTTATAATTTAAATGGTTAAACTAAAAATGAATTTATACTAAATAGCACAGTCCAGTGTCTGTTTTTCTTTATAAACATATGTTATATACACAAGTATATATGTTACTTTTTTTTTTTTTCACTATTAGGGGGTTAGACCCAGGGCCTTGTGCATGCTAGGCAAGTGCTCTACCACTGAGCTGTGTATCTGGCCCTTTTTAAATTTTTTATTTTGAGAGAGGGTCATGCTAAGTTGTGCAGGCTTCCTCTAGCCTTGAACTTGTGATACTCCTGCCTCAGCCTCCCAGGTAGCTGGGATTGCAGGCATGTGCCACTGTGCCTGGTTTATATATTGCTTTTCATAGATATATGTTGTTGTTGTTGTTGTTGTTGTTAGGTGCCGTCGAGTCGGTATCTGACTCATAGCGACCCTCTGTACAACGGGAAACACTATTGTCAGTGCTTCTCTGCTGTTCATGGGGTTTTCAATGGCAGATTGATTTTTGGGAGGGGGTTGCCAGGTCCTTCTCCCAAGCCTACAGTATCTGGTGTTCCCAGGTGGTCTCCCATCCAGGTACTAACCAGGCCCAACCCTGCTTAGCTTCTGAGATCTGAAGGGATCGGATGCCACAGGGCTACAGCTGCAGGCTTTCATATATATGAGATTTCATATATATATGGTTTCATATATATATATATATGTATATGTGTGTGTATATATATATATGTATACATAGTTTCTTATAAGTTTTTTTAAAGTTTCAGTGTGACATTACTTCCAAGAGTCCTTCAGACCTGACACTCTATATAAATTATATTTTTACATTGAAACAAAATATGTTGTGGCCTTGCAAACATAATAGTGTATAATAATGACCACTCATGATTTTAGTAAAAGGCAGGGAATTATAATTAAAATAAACAAATGACAAACATTGTAGAAGAAGTGCAAGCAGTTCCTAATTAAGGAATTTGCTAATTATTTTCTCCACTATATGGCTGCTCTTTGGTTGTCAACTGAGACGTATTTTTGTATATTTAGGAAGAGAAAATTTTCTTGAAGATTCTGAAAGCACCATGCACCAGAGCTAAAGAATTCTACCCTAGGGGATTTTAGGGAATAAGGTTTGGATGATTGCTCAATTGATCCTTCTAAATTAAATTACAAAGTACTGACTTTAAACCTGGTTTAGAAAAAACTTTGCTGGTGTATGCATTTTACCTTCTTTCCTTTGTCTTATTTTATAAAATGACCACCACTCCAATACATTTAGTAAAAAAAACTCCCAGGGAATTGTCTAAGTACAAGGCCTATCAGAACTATTAGGAAGTTGTTGTCAGGAGAAACTTTACCCAAAAATATAAACCCAGGGAAGCATGCATACCGCTATTTGAGACTGGCATCCCCAGACAGAATATGTGCCCCTAGTTTGATTACCTTAATTTTTTCTGGAGAGTCCAATGATCCCTGCCTATGGGATCTGACCAGTGGAAGGGCTGAGCAGGGAACATGGTAATCAGGTGCAGCCTACAGTGGTTAAAGCCCGGATGGTCCTTATGCAGTTAACACTGCTCAGGGGCAGTTGGGAACCAGCCTTGGTCATCAACTGTTACAATGAGACTAGAGGGGCTGCTGTGCCTGTCACCTTCTTGGTGACTGCCTTTATGCTCTTTTGGACAGTGTTTTTTGTTTGTTTTTTGTTTTGTTTTGTTTTGTTTTTGTGGGTCTGGGGATGGAACCCAGGGCCTTGCACCTACGAGACAAGCACTCTACACTGGCTACACCCCAGCCTTACCTTTATGTTCTATATGCCTTGGGAAAAGGGGTGCCTACACCCTCCATACCTCTCCACACCCTCCAAGCCCCTTCAGTCAGTGGCTATCAAAATTTGGTCCCTGGACCAGCAGCATCCTCACCTGGGAACTTGCTGGGAATGCAGAGTCTCAAGTGTCACCCCAGACCTACTGAGCCAAGAGCTCCAGCTAAGCCCAAGCCACCTGTGTACTAGCGCATCCTCCAGGGGATTCCAGTGCTCACTCATCCTCCAGGGGATTCCAATGCTCACTTGGGGACCCAGTGCTCTAGGGAATGGCTCATGTGGGCAGGGTGTCATTCAGGGGCCGTATCTGGGTCCTTGTTCATGCCTTACCAGCTGGCCTGTGAGGGGGCTTGGGCTTAGACTCTAACTGCATTTGTCTCTGGTTCTGGACAATCTCTTCTTGCTTCCCAAACATGTTATAGATGATCTTGCCGAAGTGGCGGGAATGGCGGCTGCTTTCATCCCTTGCACCTTAACACAGACACACAGTTATATGCACGCACACATGCACACAGATGCATCTACCAGGACAATGCATGGCGGTCTGTAGTAGTGAAAAATATCACCCCTCCCAGTTTTGTGCTCTTTGTGAGACTCACTGGTCTGCAAGCCTCCTTCATTTTCTTACTGCCCCCCGCCCCCAACTTGGCTGCCCATTGGAATCATTTGAGGATTCTACCCTCTAAAATTCCAATTTACTGATGAGGGCACGGCCCAGGCACTGGGCCTTTTGAGAGCTTCCCAGGCAATTCTATACATGCAGCTGAGTTTGAGAATCACCGGGTTAAATGTCAGGGGCACCTGAAGGAGGAGAAGAGGTTGATGGGATGGGCTGTGAGGGAAAAGCCCCGTGACTGAAGGGCACAGGTCCCCAAAGCAGGGTCCCAGGCAGCTCCAGAAGGTGCCCTTTCTCCTCCAGCAAGACCCGAGTGGGGTCCTTCCCAACATCTAGTCCCGACAGAAGCAGCCTCCGGTCTTCCCCCTGGTGACCATGAGGCTGATAGTAAGTGGGTGACTCCGAGTCTTTTCTACCATTTACCAGTGCAAGCTCTGAGGTTTTGCAAGAACTCAGAATGGGCATGAAATGAAAAGCTGCCATCCCCTGACCCATCCCTGGCCCCAAACTTTCAAGCATTTCTCCATTTAGTTGTTTTGCTGGTTATTTCCATATTTCTAAATAATTAACTTTGCCTTTGTTAGTGCATTTGTTTTGGTAGTCGAGTGGTTTGTTGTTTAAGAAAAGGATAAGACAGAGGTGATTTAAACAGGAGAGGGGCAAATCTGATTGCCTCCCACTAAATAATTGATATTATGTGGTGAATTTATTTTTTGGTGAATCCTTATTATCTCCCTCACAGGGAAGTAAACATGGTGGTCAGCATTTTTGATTTTGATAATAATTACCATTTTTTAAAGCATTTGTATTTCTTACCCCTTAGCTTAGGTAAGTACTTACATTCATTATCTTTAACTTCCATTTCTCCATTCACTGTCTTTTAGTAGTGCTCAGTCCAGAGCAAGAATATTTTATTTCTTCTCCTTCCCTCTCTCCCTCTTCTCTTCTATGTCCTTGACATTTTTTCCCACTGAATTTTTTTGACATTGTTGAAGATGATGACATTTTCATTTTGTGACCTATTTATCTATACATTGATTCTAAAAGTCAAAAGTCAGTATGTACGTTTACATTATGAATTGTTAGAAAAAGCCTTCTTCTCTAACTCTCATCTCATCCCTTATTGTCCACTGTAACCCTGGCCAGTAGCCCCTCAGACCTGCCACGTGGGGTTTAAAGAAGAGGATGGAGTTGGGAGGAGGAAGGAACTACCTGTTCTTCTACTCGCAGAGGCTGGGTGGTAGGGGCAAGTACCCAATGGTTTCATTCACAAACTGCAAGTAATCCCACAGCCTTAGGCCCCTCCAGCCTGCTGGCCTCTGTCTAAGCTTCTCCATGTGTCAGGGGCTGACAGCATCCTCATATCTGCCCCCAGCCCATCCCTATCCTGATCTCCCTGTGCATTCTGGGCTGAGACTTCTGAATTCTTCACTTTCCGCAGTCTGTGGAAATCCCTTGTCCTCTAATCACTGCCCCCTGTTCTCTTCATCGTGAGGATTTATGTCAATTTAGAGAGCCCTGCTGTCATCTGAAGGGAGGACAGAGAGGTCTGCTCAGTCTGCATGTCAGGACAGCCTCTGCACTGCCTCCCCATCCCTGCAGCTGCTTCCCAGGAGGACCAAGCCCATGAAGGTTTAGGATCTGCAGTGGAGAGGAGACCTTGCTTAGATCACTTCCATGTGGCCAGGAGGAGAAGGGGAAGGACAGAAGTGACAGTGCCAAATAATGTCCACTATGGGTTGGTTGCCTTGGTAACCGCCTCCCTCCAGGAGTATACCTGGGGAGGTCAGGGAGACAGCTGCTGTCAGCTTGTCTGACAGGTTGAGCAGGGTTGAGGGGAGGGAAGGTAGTCCCCAGACTGGGACCATTTGGTGGCTGGGATCAGTCTAGGTGACTGGGGACAAAGTCTCACATGTCACTGGTTTTGGGAGAGCCCCCGACCTGTTTGGTCAAGCAAGCCAAAGCCTCAGGGGTCACTTGGAGCAGGGAGAGGAGACAGCAGTGTTTTTGAGGGCTAGGGTGCTGCTCTGGTGACATTTCCCTCTCCCCTACTGCCCAAAAGGGCCCCCACACCTCCCTTTCTCTTTCTCCTTCAGCCTAGGAAATGACCTCTGAAGCGTAATCTTGGAGGTGCCAGGAACCATCTTTCCCAAATAGCAAAAGTGATGCCTAACTTTTCATAACCAGGACGTAGAGTTTCATAGTTAGAGGTGAAGCTGAAACTACAGATCCCTGGGAGAAGGAACCCAGTACCTTACTACAGACAGCGAGACTCAAATCCTTACACAGTCACTAAAGGGGAAGAGTAGGCATTTTTGAGAAGGAGGAAGAGAGGACACTACAGAGGACCAAAAGGGGAACAGAAAGCACCTGGGAGCCAGGCCGATAGCTGCCCCTTCACCATTTATACTCCCCTCCCCATTCCCACCTCCATCCTCTTAATTCCAGGGTCCTTTCGGAGGGGACTCTAGAGTTACCGTGGAGAAGTAGGGACAGGATGAGGATGAGCAGAGGAGAATTACCTAGAGAGGGAAGATCTGGAGACAGAAAAAGGATGCTCCTAGGTGCCAGGAAAGAGTGGGAGGGAGAATGATGGAAGGTGGGACATGGAAAAGACAAGAAACTAGAAAGGGAAGGGGCTTTCTGCTGGACATTTAAATCTGTGGGATTAAAGATGAGCGATGAATGCCAGCATGCATCCAAAATGCCCCTAGACATTGGCAGAATACTATAAGTTCTCCAATTGGTGGAGGCAGTTTTGCTGTGTTGGTGTTGGGGAAGAGATGGGCATGTGAGTATGCGCACACAGTTGTGTGTGATGATTGAACACAGTGCACAGCCATTTGATACTGACAGTGGGGACCGCAGTTGTCTCTCTTGGGTTTTAGTCTGGCTGCTGGCAATCCCTGTCTCACAAACAAAGAAGCACAGTCCACTGTAAAAGGTACAGGCACATGGCAAGCTAACGGCAGTCTGATTTGGTGACTTAGCACATCAGCCCCTCATCTGATCCCCAGTACAGACCTCACCAAGTGTCCTGGGACATTCGGTTTACTCAGGCAGCAGAGCCTTGTAGTTAAAGGTACAGGGTCTAGAGGCAGACTGCTGAAGTTTGAAGCGTAGCGTTGCCACTTCCCAGCTATCTAGACCTGGGCAAGTTTCTCAACCATCTTGTGCCTCAGTTTTCCCATTTGTAAGGTGGAGGTGGAACCATAGCAGCTAGGTTTGTGGGAGACCTGCTAGCAGGTCCTTCACTGGTCTCTCTCCCCAGGGCAGCCAGAGGCATCGGTCCAGGAAGCTGCCTCCTCTTCACAGGAAGGAAGAGAATGCTAGCTCTTGCTTGGGCTCTCTCAGAGGGAAATGAAATAGTAGATCCTCTTGATCTGTTTTCCCCTTCTCCCTGCCTCATTTCCCCACCGATGGCCCTTCAGATCCATCCCACCAGCCGTGTCTCTGTTCCTCCAGCATCAGACTTCTCAAGGTCATGGTAATGACTCCCTGCCCAAAGTGCTCTTTAGCGCTTGTATAGTCTCAACTCACTCTACAAGTCTCGATTTAAATGTGACGTCTTTAAAGAGTCTGCCATTTTTTCCCAAAGTAATTCTCACCTTGTTATCTCCGCTCTCAACATCCTATACTTTTCTGTCAGACATTTATCACCCCAAGCCCCTTTTTATGTCACATTGGCTGCTCCACCCCTGAACTGTAAATTCCATGGGGCCAGGAACTGTGCCTCTTAATTTGCCCTGGATCCCCACTGCCTGGAACACAGTGCTTCTCAATAAATGTTGCATGAAAGTATTAAATATTAAATAATGCTACAGGCAAGTGTTTTGGACAGTGGAAAGTTGCTTTGCAAATGTATTTTCGCCTTACTTTTATTGCTATCCATGGGGCTACCAAGCAATAAAAGAGCTGTCTATGGCAGCTGAGGCCTCCAGAAGAATTAAGGAAAATAATTAGTAAGGTGGACTTCAGAGGTTTCATTGGTTACACAATATCTTTTAGCCTGGATGCTTCTAAAGAAACCAAGTAGAGC